>CM048929.1:41321184-41366184 GCA_026686955.1 Epinephelus cyanopodus
CTTTACAGCATACGACATCCCTCTGTCCTTTAGACCCTCACAGCGGATAAGGAAAAACTCCCCCAAAAAAAACCTTTACCGGGGAAAAAGAAACGGTAGAAACCTCAGGAAGAGCAACTGAGGAGGGATCCCTCTTCCAGGACGGACAGATGTGCAATAGATGTCGTACAGAACAGATCAGCATAATAAATTAACAGTAATCTGTATGACACAATGAGAGAGAGAGAGAGAGAGAGAGAGACAGAGAGACAGAGAGAGACAGAGAGATGCAGGACAGACATAATGACAGTAGCTTACAACAACATTCATGAAAGTAATAATATCATCGTTATAGTTCTGGCTACTGTGGTACAATATGTTGAAAGTATATATTAGTATCTGGCAGTATACATGTGTGATAATAATCATATGTGTGTAATAACAGTAGAAGTATGACTAATGACTAATGATGGCAGCAGTGGCAGCAGCAGCAGGAGGCATCTGGCAGGACCACGGCAGCAGCACAACCACACACATCACACTATCCAGGCACTGCTGCGATATGAGTTAACCTGAGAGACAGTGGAGCACAAAGGCTCCGGAGAAGAAGCCGAGTTAGTGACATCCAGAATGGCCGAGTTAGCAAGATGCAGTAATAGGACACGAGAGAGAGAGAGAGAGAGAGAGAGAGAGAGAGAGAGAGAGAGAGAGAGAGAGGGTGCCCGGTGTATTATAGGGGGTACTCCGGCAGACTAGGCCTAAGTCAGCCTAACTAGGGGCTTGTACAGGGCAAGCCTGAGCCAGCCCTAACTATAAGCTTTATCAAAGAGGAAAGTCTTAAGTCTAGTCTTAAATGTGGAGACGGTGTCTGCCTCCCGGACCGCAACAGGGAGATGATTCCACAGGAGAGGAGCCTGATAGCTGAAGGCTCTGGCTCCTGGTCTACTTTTGGAGACTTTAGGGACCATGAGTAACCCTGCGTTCTCAGAGCGCAGAGTTCTGGTGGGATAATATGGCACTATGAGCTGTCTAAGATATGACGGAGCTTGACCATTTAGAGCTTTATAAGTTAACAGCAGGATTTTAAATTCAATTCTGGATTTTACAGGGAGCCAGTGCAGAGAAGCTAACACAGGAGAAATATGATCTCGTTTCTTAGTTCCTGTTAGTAGACGTGCTGCTGCATTCTGAATTAGCTGGAGGGTTTTTAAGGACTTACCAGAGCTACCTGATAATAGAGATCTACAGTAATCCAGCCTTGAGGTAACAAAAGCATGGACCAGTTTTTCTTCATCTTTTCGGGTCAGGATAGGCCTAATTTTTGCAGTATTACACAGATGAAAAAATGCAGTCTGTGAGGTTTGTTTTAAATGAGAATTAAAAGACAAATCTTGGTCAAATGTTACTCCGAGGTATCTTACGGTAGTGCTAGAGGCCAGAGCAATGCCATCGAGAGAAACTATGTCATCAGATAAAGAGTCTCTGAGTTGTTTGGGGCCAAGAACAATAACTTCAGTTTTATCTGAATTTAACATCAGGAAATTGGTGCTCATCCAGGTTTTTATGTCTTTAAGGCAATTATGAAGTTTAGTTAATTGATTACTTTCTTCTGGCTTCATAGATAAATACAACTGTGTATCATCCGCATAACAATGGAAATTTATAGAGTGATTTCTAATGATGTTGCCTAAAGGAAGCATATATAGAATAAATAGGATTGGTCCGAGCACAGAACCTTGCGGAACTCCAAAACAAACTTTAGTACGTACGGATGATTCATTATGAACGTCAACAAACTGAAAACGATCAGATAAATAAGATTTAAACCAGCTTAGTGCAGAACCTTTTAGGCCAATTAAGTGTTTCAGTCTCTGTAGCAGAATTTCATGGTCAATAGTGTCAAACGCCGCACTAAGATCTAATAAAACAAGTACAGAGATGAGTCCTTTGTCTGAAGCAATCAGAAGGTCATTTGTAATTTTAAGTAGTGCTGTCTCAGTGCTATGATGTACTCTAAATCCTGACTGTAATTCCTCAAATAAATTATTAGCATGGAGAAAATCACACAGCTGGTCTGCGACTACTTTCTCAAGGATCTTTGACATAAAGGGAAGATTACAAATTGGTCTATAGTTGGCTAACATCTCTGGATCCAGGGTGTTAGATCCAAGGTTTTAGTAGAGGTTTAATTACAGCTACCTTAAAAGACTGTGGTACATAGCCTGTCAATAAGGATATATTGATCATGTCTAATATATGGGTGTTAACTAAAGGTAAGACCTCCTTGAGTAGCCTAGTTGGGATGGGGTCTAAGAGACACGTTGATGATTTAGATGAAGAAATCACTGTGGTCAATTCTTGAAGAGAAATTGGGGAGAGAAAAAAAAAAAACAAAAAACAAAAAAACTATACGTTTTGAGACTGTCTGCCCAGATTAAATGAGATTCTTCCAGTTTGGTTAATCGCCAGTTCCTTTCAAACTTTCGCAATATTTGTTTTAATTTACGGGTTTGAGAGTTATACCAAGGAGCGAACTTTCTTTGCTTTGTTAACTTTTTTTTAAGAGGAGCTACAGAGTTGAGTAATAGTGTTTCTGTAGAAATCAGAGAATCACTTTTTGTTGTTATATATTCTCAGGGAGATGATATAAGCTCTAAATGTGAAATACACACAACACGCATGTGTATTTTCATCTAATTGTACTGTGCAACAGTTGAATAAAGTTTTTGTATTTGTATGATTGCATTTGTGTTTACTATACTTATTTAAGTATAGCAAGTATAATGAATATAATGTAGGAATCGGTAAGAGGAATTGGTAAGGAATCGGACTGTGAAGAAGGAATCAGTAAGGAATCGGAATTGTTAAAATCCTAACGAGTCCCAACCCTAGTTATATTGAATATTCACATTGCTCAATGTCCTGTTGTAAGTTTACTGGAAAGTAGAGTGGAAAGTATACATGCAAGAATTACTCAACATATTATTGCTCTAGCTTTTCTGTCTCTGAAGAGGACAATACTTATGAACTGGAAGATATGCAAGCCAGACTGCTATAATAAACACAATTGGCTGAAGGACTTTTTTGACCTACTGTCAATGGAAAAGGCAACCTCAATCCTTAAAGACAATGAAAATGAGCAAGTTGCCCCATGGACTGTCATTAGAGAACACTTCAACAATAGAACAGTAACCTGATTTGAGTAAGTGTCTGTCACATGATTTTTGAGTTGGACCTGAATTGATTCAAAGTCCATGTAAAGCAGCAAAAAATGTCTGTTATAAGTTTGTCACATCACAGAAGTTTGTGTCATTAATCACTGAGCCAAATTTGAAAGATTAAAAAAAATCGCTAACTATATAAAATTAGCTCTCAAAATCAAGGAGAAACAAGCACTCCTCTCTGCTGTGAAACGCTGGGGGCGTGTCCGGTGGGGATGTCTGCTGCCTCTTGTCTCATGACTCCAGGCTGCAGTCAGTCCACGCCCACTCACGGGAGGGAAGCTACCTCCGTGTACTGTACAAAGACGCAACCCCGCACCGGCAGCCAGCGGAACGGGTGAATTTAATCCAGGGAAGGAGAGTGTCGGTTCGGCTCCACTGACTGAAAATATTTTTTCCAGCAGATGTCTGAGTTACAACATGATTGAGCTAACTGGAGTAGTTTCATGTCGTATCCGACAACGGGAGGCTTTTAAGAGATGACGTCCAGTTAGCTTTGCCGCTGCTGTTAGCTGTCTCTCTTAGCTGCCGTCACTGATGCTTTCTAGACATCGTGATTTCCCCAAACTGAATAAATACCACACATAGCAACACAAAACTCCTTTGCTAGCTCAATCATGTTGTAACTAAGACATCCGCTGGAAAAAATATTTTTTTCATGGACCGTTTATTGAGTTATTTCAGACACCGCTAACGGCTAATCGCTAATGGCGAATGGCTAACAGCTAACGGTTAGCCCAGCTAATCTATAATAACCATGTTAATTCCAAAACGTGCCCACAGAAATAGTAATGTTTGTTCAGTCATTGTTTATAGACTTTACAAACACCAGATTAGTCTACACGGTGATATAGTGAAGTGAAAAATGTGATATATATATATATATATATATATATATATATGTGTATATATAGTGAAACTGCTGGTTTTCTATACTACTACGGCTCCTTCTTCTTCTACTGCTGCTTCTTCTTCTCTTAATTTATTGGCGGATCGCAAACAACTTCCAGGTGCATTCCGCCACCTACTGTACAAGAGTGTGTATTTATACTGCTACAGCCTCAGGGGGCGTGTTTGTAGCAGGGATAGCTCTGTTACGTAACGCGGCTATGATTTAAGGCCTGCCCATTAAATCCAAAAAATTGAAACCTAGAAACACAGTTTGTGGAGCCTAGCTCTATAATTCCACTGTAAATGGTTGAAAGGCTTTTTTTTTTTACACATTTTGAGGAGTACTTTTATGACCTATTTAATGTGTTTAGAAGAAAATAGCAGAATTTGCTTTACACGGACTTTAAGGAATAACATTGAAGAATGTGCCTTGTGCGATGATGCTAGAGTGGCATGATGATGGTGGCAGACTAATAGTTAATGGAGAGATGCTCTGGCACCATCATCTCCAAAGTTTTGAAGGTGTAACTGCAGAGTGACACAGTCAAACCACCGCAGAAGTAAAAATGACCACAACGACAAAGGCGACATGCATAGGCTACGTGCATAGGGTCTACGCACAACCATAAATCCCCTTTACGTTTTGTGAGGGCTATATGGATGGTGGCATTGATTGCATTATCAGTGGTATAGCCACAACCCAGATGTTTGATTGACCCAGATGGTTGACCAGGTAGGTAGGAAACATTAGCTTAAGTTACCTGACATTACCTAGTAACGTTAGCCAGACAGCAGTGCATCCTTTTACAGAGGTGAAATATGAAAAACAGTCATACTCAAGCACATTTACCCAAACGATCAAAAACAAGGAGGCAG
The DNA here is from genome assembly GCA_026686955.1 of Epinephelus cyanopodus. NCBI lineage: Eukaryota > Metazoa > Chordata > Actinopteri > Perciformes > Serranidae > Epinephelus > Epinephelus cyanopodus. The sequence continues at coordinate 41,326,152 of CM048929.1, forward strand.
CCATTTCTGTCATGGACACAACCACACACAAAGTAGTTACAGTCCACAAGATGCCTAGTTTCATCAGATTCTTGTGTGATATCAGTAACGTTAGGAGGTCTAGAGGACACGGTCATCTGTTACAGTAATTGTGTCCACACATGGCAAATTGGTCAAGTTGAGGGAAAAATCACTTTTCTTCATTTTGTATGGAACATATCCAGCATAAGTTTCAATTTTCTGACAATACCTGCTGTTTGTAGGTTCATCCAACCCTTTAATGTAGTCACATTCTTTTGTGTCCATTTCACACATATGAATTAATCACTTTCTGCCTTCCATCTGAATTTTTGGTGTCGTAATAGTCATGTGAATGCACACAAGCTATTGCAATCACATTTTTGCAAATTCTGTGATACTCCGTGTTTTACAGCTGATTCCATTTAATTACCAGATTCCACAATTGCGTACATGTCTCTCGCATCATGGAAATTATAGGGCCATACAAATTCTAATTAAGATTCTAATGTCATTTTTACCAGCAAAAAGAATATCATAATTGCTGGTATTGTTATCCCTTTGTTGAAGTCGAACTCGACGACTCCATGGAGCTCTGTAGCCAGCCGAAGAGCTTTATGGCTGGCTCTCAGGCTTCAGGTTGCTTTGCCGCATTTCCACCTCTTGTCTAATACCAGCGTTCTCACCCAGATGCGCTCTCAGTTACCAAAATTTGACATCAATGGATGTAACATGAATCGGTACTCTGCTGATGTAATTGTTCTGTACCCTTAAAAGTACCACATTTGTTACCAAACCCTATTTATATGACTGCCTGTCTGACAGCGTTTCAACCATGCAAGATGCAGTCAGGGCTATCCCCAAAGAGAAACCTCTCAGCTTGTGGCTTAGTAGTCAGTTATTGAATCTGAATCTGTTAACGTTTTATTTTCTACCTCCTCTTCGGATGAACTCCTCAGGCTCCTTGGATTGTGCAACAACTTTGCATATGTGATTATGCTGAGTGCAGCCCATGACATCCTCAAAAAACAAGAGTCAGAAAACTCCACAGCACCTGTAAGAAGGCAAATTTTTATTTAAATATTTAGTATTACAATGACCTTTGTTATTGCTAATGGCTTGAAGCTTTAAAGTCTGTATACACGTAAAGAAAGCAAATTATTCACTCTTACCCTTTTCCTTTTTTATATGTAGACTTCAGCCTCATCAGCCATGGATTTCCAAGGTGGGAACAGCAGCAACAGTAGTCGCTATGACTGCAGTCCTGTCTCCACTGCGGTAAATAGTTTCTTATCATGCAACAGGGAATTGTAAGTTTGTCACAAGAGAGATGTTGTGCGTAGGGCTGGGCCATAAAACAATCTCGAAACGGTATTGCAATAAAATGTATGTAGATGACGATGATAAACTATCGTCATTTTTACTCTATATGGATAGACCTAGATGGATCCAAACAGTGTGTCATGCAGCAGAATGTAACAGACAGCTGTCAGTCAGTCTTCAATATTGGGGATGCGCTTCATTGTATGCGGCCATTTTTCACTGCAAAGTTTGTGCTGAAGTGAATGTGCCGAGGTGAGGAGTAATTGAAAGTAGCGTGGACATAACGAAAAGAGGGGGAAATGAGTGGAAGTGGGGAGCAAAGCAGTGGTTACTCTGCGGAAGCGCTTGCATTGCCATTTAAAAAAAAAAAAAACAGACAAAAAACACAACATCAATAATTTGAAGTGGCTTGACTACTTGAAAAGTGACAACACGGACGAAGATGGTCTGCAAAATATGTTGTCAGTTGATACCAACCAGGACGGGAAACACAACAAATCTTTCCCCTCACCTGAAAAAGGGGCAACCCCTAGCGACTGCACCAAGAGCATGAAAATTCGGGCCACAACTCAGTAAGTCCACCAACAAGTGTTGACAAACGGCCTAGCAAATGCCTTAGTTGTGTGTATGTTCACAGGATATCCTCAGTCGTCATTTAGCAATAATGACTGCCTTTAAAAATATTTTTTTATGTTATGTTTTATATTATTTATATATTGCCACCACAATAGCATTGGAAGCCACTGCTTTGCACAACCAGAAAATATACGTATTCCACGGAAATCTTCTAACATAATTTCCCTCAGTATGTTTGGCATATCAACACTAATGATTTTAAAGAGGACTCTCATGCTTTTCTCACCAGGCAGTGCTGTTAGCTGACATCCTCCCAACACTTGTCATCAAGTTGTTTGCTCCCTTTGTGATCCACAGACTGCCTTATAGGTAAGATAATCATTAGCACCAGACATCCCATCATGTTGTGCTTTATGCAGAAACATTTTTAACCACGTGTGAATGTGGTGCTTACTTTGGTGCCTCATTTGACTTTTTGTTACAGCAAATTTTAGTGTATAGTGTCCAGTGCCAGGGCTTCATGTCCCCTGCTCTCTGGTTAATGCAAGCTCAACACTTGTTTTATGTTTACCTGTTGTCTTGATACATTTACCATCATATACATTTCATTCACTAGTTCTTTCCAGTCACTTCTACTAACGGTCAATGAAACGCAACACTTTGCTTGGTACTGGTAACATGTTTCTGTGTCTCCACAACGCTTCCCTTCTCTAGAGGTCTGTTATTTTGAAAAATGTGCAGTTGTTCAGTTTCATTGATGGTAACCATTATAGTATAGCCAGTGTAGTCCGTGTTATGGGTATTATTTTATTGAATTTTTATTGACCGTAAACACAGACTGGTTGTCTTGTTGTGACTTGTTTACAGTGCAGTCTGTCATTGGACTTTCTTCATGAATATTGTGCATTTACTGCCTAATTCTTTTTTTCTAGTATCCGAGTATTGATCTGTGCCGTCATGGCAGCAACAAGTTTCCTCTTTGTGTCCTTCTCCTCAGCTGTGTGGATGAGCATTCTAGGTAAAGCTGCCATTTTTACAGAGCTCTTATTAATTTTAGTCATAGCTCTTATCATTATTGGTGGTGAAACTGTCAAGAATCCTGATCATGCATTAGATAAAGCTTGATATATTTCCTGTTATCTTATTGGAATGGGTGCAGCTGTGGTTTTTACACAGAAATATGATACCATTTTTGTCTTATCATGATGTGCTGCGCCAAATATTTGTCACCATGCCAACACTGTGTATCAGTGAACTGATATTGAAGTTCAAGTTTGTAAATGTATGTACACTTTTCTATGATACAGACATTTGTCTAAATTCTGTAGGAGAGGAGTTTAAGAGAAGGAGGCAAATGAGCCTAAGCAGTCAATTAGACCACTGACTGCTACTTATATGTTTAATATCAAGGTCCTTGTTCTCCTTCTCAGCGCAACAGAGGTCAAAGTCCAGTACAGCTGAAAGGATAACATCACAACTTTTCTCTATTTCATAATGATGCAGCCAGCATAAATGTATCACATTACTCATGAGGTCCTGCGGGGCTACCCCTGATGTGACCCTGTGAGCCCAGGCCCCTGCTACAACAGAGCCACATTACCCTCAAGAAGGTTTTGGCTCAAAAATGACCCACTTGGCCCCTTTTTACAACCCTGTTGCTCTGACTCTCTATGTATGCAAAAATAACAGCTGTGCGACATTTCAACTGTCAGTGATGATGCAAAAAGAAGATGATGGATAAAGTGTCCAAAATCTCAATCCACTGCTCACTAGAGAGAATAGTGCTCCACTATTTCTGTGATTATCTAGGTAGAAGTGAGTAAGAGAAGCACCAGAGCCTGCTGAGCAGATGATGATCGTGATATGATGAGAATATTCTGTATAGCTCTTACAGTGAAGTATGGTGTACTACTTGCAGTGTCACACTTACGAAACATTTAACAATAAAGAGAAGCTTTAATTCCAAATATGGCAAATGTATTCCTCAGCATCAATCAATCAGTCAATTTTATTCATAAAACCAAATATCACAAATCACAATTTGCCTCAGGGCTTTACAGCATACGACATCCCTCTGTCCTTAGGACCCTCACAGCGGATAAGGACAAACTCCCCCCCCCCCAAAAAAAAAAAAACCTTTAACAGGGAAAAAAACAGTAGAAACCTCAGGAAGAGCAACTGAGGAGGGATCCCTCTTCCAGGACGGACAGACGTGCAATAGATGTTGTACAGAACAGATCAACATAAAAAATTAACAGTAATCCGTATGACACAATGAGAGAGAGAGAGAGAGAGAGAGAGAGAGAGACAGAGAGAGAGAGAGAGAGAGAGAGAGAAATATAAAATTCTGGATTTTACAGGGAGCCAGTGCAGAGAAGCTAAAACGGGAGAAATGTGATCTTGTTTCTTAGTTCCTGTTAGTACACGTGCTGCTGCATTCTGAATTAGCTGGAGAGTTTTTAAGGACTTACTAGCACTACCTGATAATAGAGAGTTACAGTAATCTAGCCTTGAGGTAACAAAAGCGTGGACCAATTTTTCAGCATCTTTTCGGGTCAGGATAGGCCTAATTTTGGCAATATTATGCAGGTGAAAAAATGCAGTCCATGAGGTTTGTTTTAAATGAGAATTAAAAGACAGATCTTGATCAAATGTTACTCCGAGGTTTCTTATGGTAGTGCTAGAGGCCAGAGCTAGTGAAACTATATCAGATATAGAGTCTCTGAGTTGTTTGGGGCCAAGAACAATAACTTAAGTTTTGTCTGAATTTAACATCAGGAAGTTGGTGCTCATCCAGGTTTTTATGTCTTTAAGGCAATTATGAAGTTTAGTTAATTGATTACTTTCTTCTGGCTTCATAGATAAATACAACTGTGTATCATCCACATAACAATGGAAATTTACAGAGTGATTTCTAATGATGTTACCTAAAGGGAGCATATATAGAGTACAGAGCCTTGTGGAACTCCAAAACAAACTTTAGTACGTAAGGATGATTGATTATGAACGTGAACAAACTGAAAACGATCAGATAAATAAGATTTAAACCAGCTTAGTCCAGAACCTGTTAGGCCAATTAAGTGTTCCAGTCTCTGTAGCAGAATTTGATGGTCAATTGTGTCAAACTCCGCACTAAAATCTAATAAAACAAGTACAGACGAGTCCTTTGTCTGAAGCAATCAGAAGGTCATTTGTAATTTTAAGTAGTGCTGTCTCAGTGCTATGATGTACTCTAAATCCTGACTGAAATTCCTCAAATAAATTATTATCATGGAGAAAATCACACAGCTGGTCTGCGACTATTTTCTCAAGGATCTTTGACATAAAGGGAAGATTAGATATTGGTCTATAGTTGGCTAACACCTCTGGATCCAGGGTGGGCTTTTTTAGTAGAGGTTTAATTACAGCTACCTTAAAAGACTGTGGTACATAGCCTGTTAATAATATCGATCATGTCTAATAAATGAGTGTAAACTAAAGGTAAGACCTCCTTAAGTAGCCTAGTTGGGATGGGGTCTAAGAGACAAGTTGATGATTTAGATGAAGAAATCCGTCCGTGCTCCCACAATCTGGTCTTGGGTCTGGGTCAGGCCATGTCGTCTCAACAGCACCACACGTTTGGTCCTTGCAGGCAGCATGGGAAAAATCCCTTGTGTGCCTTTTTCAGCCCTGGATAGACTCCACAGTCACATCACCACAGGTATCCACCACTGGTGGAAATGCTGATGCTGTCAGTTCATTGGAACACTACCTGGCCTTTAACTATGCACATTTGACAGATGACATTATTGTTATTGTATTATTCACCAGGGCAGTCTCTTGCTATGCTGTGAAAAGTCTGCTTCCCTCCAACAGATGGCTGCCTCTGGGTTACTGACCCTTGGTCAAACATCACTGTGGTTAAAAACGTCACTGAAAGTGAAGTTCCAGGCGATATGTACGAGGGGACATAATTCATTCTGGCCCTCTCACACACATACATTCTTCTTATGCTGTGTTCCCACCAAACGCAAATTCGCACGTCAAGATTACATACAAAGTCAATGCAAAGACGCAATAGAGACGTCTAGCGCGGGGCGATAGACGCAAAATTCGTGTCCAATGCCTCATCGCTCGAGTTGAAAATATTGAACTTTTGAGGCGAATTCGCATTTGGGACTTCCAGGGCAGTTACAAAGCAGCGATGGTAGTTATCTCTGCCATGGTCGTCAGTGGCTACCCGGAGCTATATGATACTATGTGTCTACTCTACAGAGACTGCAACAAAAAGGAGCAGGCTTGGATGAAAGACGCCGAGGAGACTGGTCTACTTGGTAAGTTCTGTAAATATGTGTCTTTATTTAGTTTGCAGAATGGTTGTACTTTGAATGTTAGCACTAGCTTAGCTCCAGTTAGCACAGCCGGCTTCCTTGCTACTCGCGCGAATGACGCGATGATGCGAATTAACAAAATGGTCAGGCGTCAAAACTCGGGCGTTACGGGCGGCGCATTACGAGCGATTAAATCGCGTTCATCGCGTTTGGTGGGAACACAGCATTACACATACATATATTTTCACTCTCACATTTATACATTTTCACTCACACATTCATATATTTTTACTCACACATTAATATATTTTCACGCACACATTCATACACTTTGCTCTCATGCACATGCAATCGTATACATTTAATACTATAAGTAATATATGTATGTATAAGGAAAATGTATGTATGTGCAAAGAAAATATATGTAAGAATGCATGCATGTGTGAGTGAAAGTATAGTGGAAACGGAAGGCAGTCCATTATCGTCTCCATCAGTGTTGTTTTTGGCAGGCATTTTAGATTTAGTCTTAGTTTTAGTCTTTTGGACTAAAATGCTTATTAGTTTTAGTCAAATTTTAGTCATTTTTATATGTGATAGTTTTAGTCCAGTTTTAGTCGACGAAAACTCAAAAAGGTTTTAGTCTAGTTTTAGTCAGTTTTAGTAAAAAAAGAAAAAAGAAAAAAAAACATATTTCAACCTTTTTTTTTCATGAATTGATGCCCTAGGCCTACTTCATCATACAAGAGTGTCACACATAAGTTGTGAAAATAGCAGATCTATAAGTTCAACACATCGTGACGGGTCGGGCCGGATTTAGTCAAAAATTTAGCTATAAATTGTATTCGGGCTGGGGTCGGATTCGGTCAGCTTTCAGTGAAAATGTAATGTAAAAATAAATAAAATCCTATTGTCTGTCCTGTTTATTGCTTGGGCTGTCCTGTTTATTGCTTGGGCACTGTTATTTACGTGACAACACCTGAACATAACACACAGACACACTGGCTGTTTGTTTCTACCTCTCCCCTCGCTGGAAGAGGAGACCTCAAGACCTCCCGCCGCCCGCCTCCGCCTTGATTAAACGCTGAAAATAAAATAAAAGAGGGAGACAAGTTTTTCCTATTTTATCTTATTTTGTTTAATTTCTCCCTCTCCTCTCGCTGGAAGCGTCGGACCTTCCGCTCCCGTCTCAAACACGGAGGTCTCACTCTCAGCTGAGCACGTCCGGCCTGTTAAATACCCTGTAACCGTAACAACTGTGTGACACAAACTCAGTGCTTTGGTCATTAAATAATGTCGGGCTCGGTTCGGGTTTGGACAGAAATATGTGGCCCGTGCTTCACTCACACACACACACACACACACACACACACACACACACACACACACACACACGGAAAACCGGACATTAGATTACACGTACAAGAAGCAGAAATATCATGTATTTTAAACGTCTGACAGACCACCTACTAACATTTACGTCCATTTTCGTCTCGTCAACGAAAACTCACACGTCTCGTCATGTTTTAGTCATCAAAGAGCCATGTTTATCTCGTCACCGTCTCGTTATCGTCATGAAAAAAAGGGGCGTCAACGAAATAATTTCTCATCGTTGACGAAAACAACACTCCCAGTACGGTATACAACGCGCCATAAAACCAAAATTTAGCGCTGTTGGCTGAGAAGGATGTTATTGATGTGGGTCTGCTGTGGTGAAACTACAATGTTCTGAAGATGGACTACAAAATGCACACGATGAGAACGTATGGGGCGTACGTTCTCATCGTGTTGTTTCATGCAGGATATATAAACGTGGACAACACGGTGAAAGATACCCAGATAGCACACATACATCTGGCCGACATCGGCCTGAGGACGACACATCGGCCTTGAATTTATAACGTCTAACAAGCGTCGGCCGCATTGGCGGATATCTTTAAATTTAATACTCTTTTGTCCCAGCTCATCACACATCTCTGTTACTTAGGCTTTGGGTCGGCCCAGTGCCGTTGAATGTCTGCCCACATACGGAAGTTGATACATCGGGCCGACATCGGCCAGATGTATGTGTGCTATCTGGGTATTGTTTAATTACTAAGGTCGGAATTGAATTAAAAAAAAGGAATATAGGCTACCAGCCACAAACTGAAAGGAAATTGTCACATGGAGAATGTTTGCTCACACTCACCCATCTGAATCCCAAGTAGTAAAATGAATTAATGATATTACTAAAGGCTGGCAATACAACAACACTCAGATGAATAAATGACTGATGCAAACTGAGCATACGTTTTGGTGCGTGTCCCCTCCGTCCTCAGCTGTGTTCAGCTTGTTAGTTTTACAGCAGGATAAACAAATATTAAATGCATTATTTTGTTTTTTCTGTGTGAATAAAAAAAAACAATGGAAATCCTCGTGCTTTTTCCATTTTCTTCTTGGGCAATTGGAGTAGAAATTAGACCACAACCAGTTATTAACTTGTGTTTGGCCTTTATTGTTAAATCAATATTATGTGCCCCTACTGCATAGATAGTCAGATAAATAATAATAATAAATAATAATAATAATAATAATAAAAGGGACGCTGCTGTGCTTTGTGTGTAAATGTGCACAGCATCTCTCTTTATGGGGAAACGCGCTTATTGTTTCTGCCGCGGGGTGGGAGGTGGGGTGGGGTGCTCGCTGCAGGTATTTATTAATCTCAGACAGATATCTTTTAACGTTACAGTCTTTTGTATTTTTTGTTATGATCCTTCCACTGTAGCACTGCAGGTGAACACTGTACAGGGGAATAAAAAATGGGAAGCAGTAACTTCATTGATTATTTCAATCTCCAGATACGGCAAGTGTGCGCATTTACGCACGAGGCAAAGCAACGTTACTTCATTGATTATCTATCTATTTTTTTCGATGGAGTTTTATCTGTATAGTGCCAAATCACAACAAAAGTCATCTCAGGGCACTTTACACAGGTCCAGATAATACTCTTGAATCTATCTATCTATTTATCTATCTTACTATTTTTCTTTTATCTGTTTTTTTTTGTATTTTGCACTTTGGATGGAGGGTACCAATAGTAGCAAAACGTTCATAGTTTGCATGTAAGTTTGACGTAATGTTTTGGCATGAGATGTATAATGCTTCATAAAGCGGTAACTTAGATGGTGATCTCCTTCCTTTCTTGGTCATGTTGATCTTTTTCTTTCCTAATCATTTGAGTTTGTGAATGATGTGTAAATATTGCCGCTGCAATGACTTGTGTGATGGAATCATCTCCTTTCCTATTGCTTAGGAAGGTCCGATGTATCCTATGCTAATGGAGATCTGAAAGGAAGCATTTAACCTCCTTTCCTTAGTGTTTAGAGAATTCGAACAGCTCTTATCATGGCGGCCACTAAAATACTTAGGGTCATTTTGGGAGGATAAGGATTCCCTCGAAAACAAGATGATTCATCTTAAGGGACTATCCTTCAAATAATTAAATAATTAAATTTCTCATTTCACTCAGCTAGGAACCTTCCAAAGCAAAAAAGACTTCCCAACCGTAGCCTATGTGTACGTGTTGAAAAGTGTGAATATATATGTGAAGGTAAAAATATACACTGAACAAAAATATAAATGCAACACTTTTGTTTTTGCTCCCATTTTTCATGAGCTGAACTCAAAGATCTAAACATTTTTTATATACACAAAAGACCATTTCTCACAAATATTTTTCACGAATCTGTCTAAATCTGTGTTAGTGAGCACTTCTCCTTTGCCGAGATAATCCATCCCACCTCACAGGCAAGATGCTAATTAGACAGCATGAATATTGCACAGTTATATCTTAGGCTGGCCACAATAAAAGGCCACTCTAAAATGTTCAGTTTTATCACACAGCACAATGCCACAGATGTTGCAACTTTTGAGGGAGCGTGAAATTGGCATGCTGACTGCAGGAATGTCCACTAGAGCTGTTGCCCGTGAATTGAATGTTCATTTCTCTACCATAAGCCGTCTCCAAAGGCATTTCAGACAATTTGGCAGTACATAAAACCGGCCTCACAACTGCAGACCACGTGTAACGACACCAGCCCAGGACCTCCACATCCAGCATGTTCACCTTCAAGATCGTCTGAGACCAGCCACCCGGACAGCTACTGCAACAATCGGTTTGCATAACCAAAGAATTTCTGCACAAACTGTCAGAAACCGTCTCAGGGAAGCTCATCTGCATGCTCGTCGTCCTCATCAGGGTTTCGACCTGACTGCAGGTTGTCATCGTAACCGACTTGAGTGGGCAAATGCTCACATTCAATGGTGCACGTTGGAGAGGTGTTCTCTTCACAGATGAATCCCAGTTTTCACTGTTCAGGGCAGTTGGCAGACAGTGTGTGTGGTGTTGTGTGGGTGAGCGGTTTGCTGGTGTCGACGTTGTGGATTGAGTGGCCCATGGTGGCGGTGGGGTTATGGTATGGGCAGGTGTATGTTATGGACAACGCACACAGGTGCATTATATTGATGGCATTTTGAATGCACAGAGATACCGTGACGAGATCCTGAGGCCCATTGTTGTGCCATTCATCCATGACCATCACCTCATGTTGCAGCATGACAATGCACGGCCCCATGTTGCAAGGATCTGTACACAATTTCTGGAAGCTGAAAACATCCCAGTTCTTGCATGGCCAGCATACTCACATGTCACCCATTGAGTATGTTTGGGATGCTCTGGATCGGCGTATACGACAGAGTGTTCCAGTTCCTGCCAATATCCAGCAACTTCACACAGCCATTGAAGAGAAGTGAACCAACATTCCACAGGCCACAATCAACAACCTGATCGACTCTGTTCGAAGGAGATGCGTTGCACTGCATGAGGAAAATGGTGGTCACACCAGATACTGACTGGTTTTCTGACCCCCCCAAATCCCCCCAATAAAGCAAAACTGCACATTTCAGATTGTGCTGTGTGATAAAACTGAACATTTTAGAGTGGCCTTTTATTGTGGCCAGCCTAAGGCACACCTGTGCAATAATCACACTGTCTAATCAGCATCTTGATATGCCACACCTGTGAGGTGGGATGGATTATCTTGGCAAAGGACAAGTGCTCACTAACACAGATTTAGACAGATTTGTGAACAGTATTTGTGGGAAATAGTCTTTTGTGTATGTAGAAAAAGTTTTAGATCTTTGAGTTCAGCTCATGAAAAATGGGAGCAAAAACAAAAGTGTTGTGTTTATATTTTTGTTCAGTACATGTATGTAAAAGAAGAGTGAAAATATATGAATGTGAAAGGAGAATGTATGTGTGTGAGAGTGAAAATATATGCATGTGTAAGGAGAATGTATGTGTGTGAGAGTGAAAATATATGCATGTATGAACACATGATCAGGGCTCTAGACTGCACCTAATTGGTCGCATTTTGCGACCTTTTTTGGAGGCCGTGCGACATAGTTTTTTAACTAGGAGCACCAGCGCGACTTACAAATCCACCCCTCTCCCCCTTTTTCTTTCGGTTTTTTTTTCTGGATGCGCACTGCAAGGCGGGGGGCTGGGGGGCACCAGTAACCATGGCATCGTGGAGCAGTTTTAGTACGTGTGCACTGTGTGAGGGCTTAAGGCCTGATCATACTCGGGCAGAACGTACGTGGAGCGGACTCCGCGGAGGTCCGCACAGACTCAAAACGGACGTCCGCAAGCCCTGTGCACACAAAGCTCAGATTCTACGACCGCGCGGACTCCGCTCCGCGCACCTGTGACTGCTCGGCATGTATTTTTCTCATCACAGGGATTTTTCACGGACATTTTTACAGGAAACTACAACGCGGAAGTGCGCTCGACTAGGAAGCCTGAATGACTGCGGACGAGTCAGCAGTTACGTGGCTGAGATATTGTAAAGAAAAGAAAGTGATGTCCTGCATGTACTGCTCTCAATGCGGTCCGTAATTTGCGGGGAAAACTAAATTCGCCGACTCCACCACACACTTCAAACATGAAACACTGGTTAAGCACAACAACAGCATCAGGCATAAATTATGCAGGGACAGATGCAATGATGGAGCAAAAGCGCCGCTGCACACATCATTTAAGATGATGTATGCAGATCTGTGTTTATTGCTAAATTATCAGTAATGCAGTTAATATAGACAAAATTATGGAGTTGTCACGTAAATAACAAATTCCAGCCCATGAATAGGCCATAGCACAGCACAGCAGCATGTCAAGTGGGCCGAACCCGAGCAACCCCTAGGCTTCACTCCACCACTGTGAGTTCGACAGTGGATAGTGGGCTTTGTGGTAGGGCTGGACGATTAATCGAATTTTAATCATGATTTCAATTTTGGCTTCTCACGATCATAAAAACATTATAATCAAAGAAAAACTCTCTGCTGGAAAAGCACCGTGAATGCGTCTGTTTTACGTGCAGCAGCGGCAAACATGAGACGTGTGTGGATCAATAACATGTGGAGCAAGCGATTGAGAACATGGCAGAAAGGCAGGCTTTGATTGAGAAGAAAGGTGGGACAACTTCAGTCATCTGGAAACAGTTTGGCTTCAAGTTGACGGACGTCGAGCAAAAAGAAATTGTTTGCAAAGTTTGTCACGCTGTGGTGTCTGCCCCCCAAGGCAACACGACCAACTTATAATCGTGTTTATTAATCGGGATTTCAATATCAGTCAAAATAATCGTGATTACTATTTTTGCTATAATCATCCAGCCCTACTTTGTGGTTCACCAAGCCGGCCCTGAGCTCGGGTGTCATTAGTTTCAGCCCTGAGCTCCACGGCTGGTTCTCTGATCTGAAGTGACAGCTCTGGTGTCTGGTCTGTTTCTTTTCGCAAGTTGCAACGTTATCTGTCATGAAAACACACTGATTATCTTTTATGAAGGATATAAAGAATAGGTTTTATTACACAGGTTTTATTACATTTTGTTTATTAATAAGCTGTGGTGTAAACAACCAGACGACTGCTATGTGACAACTAATATATGGGTTGATGTTTGGTGCAGAGTCTTTTCCCTCCTATGGCTCTGTCACTTAAACTGTTATTACTCTCTGTTCAATAGACTACTTCTTTAATTAGCTTATTTCAAGTTATTTATTTTGAAATATTTCATTGCTCTTTAAATTTAGGCTGTTATATAGCTATTTAAAAAACATGGCTGGCAGTACTAAGATATAACCCCCCCCCGTGTGTTTATTACTTTCCTGGTATTCATCAGCATGTTTAAGGTATCTCTGTCCCTCCCTCTTTATCACTGTGCTTCTAGGAGTGATCTATGCCAGTATCAGCTCTGGTTTGGGAGAACTGTCCTTCCTTTCTCTCACTGTCTACTTCAGCAGGTAAACACCCATACCAACCTCACGACTATCTCTAGTTAATTCAAGTACAGATACAATGCCAGCAAATGACTGTACCTGAAGTGTAAAGTGTAGTCTCTTGATAGCAAACAGCTTTATACATTACAGCATATTATTATGTCAGCTATCAAATTGCTTCACTGGTCAAACTGCACAACTTGCCATCTTGTGATTGGGAGTCTTGAAGTTGTGATTTTCATATAACATGACTGACCGGTGACAAGACTTTTGACCAGAAGGAATCCCTAAAGAGTATGTCTGGCTCTAAACCACTTCTTGTGATGACTACACTTTGCGAGAAGTGACATGGAAAAGAATGTTGCTAAAAAATTTTTTAGCACAATAAATATTTTCATATTAGTCAATATTGATAATAATCATACCAAAAAAGTCAAATCATTAATTCTTTTAAGTTTAATGGCTGATTTTTTCCCCCTGACTGGAAGTTGAAGAAACCATATGGTTTATTGTGGTTTAAACTATTATAAATACCCCTTTTCCACCATATTTCCATTCACTTTCTTTTTTTAAACTCCGTGCACACTAAATTGAATCAGTGTTTGAGCTGTTTGGGTGGAGACGGACGGTATCTTCTTGCAGCGTGTCATTGTATCTTGTCAGTTTAAGGACGGAAATTAGTGCGTTCACATGCGAAATTAGTGTGTACTGCAGATTCATTTGACCTGGGTGTGAATGCTGATTGTAACCTTTCCCATTACATCAGAAGCCAGATGTTAGCGGGTGTAGCTGTTTTTTTGTGCAGTGGAGAATGAGCTTTATTGTCAGAACATTACAACATTTGCAGAACGGCAGAACAATTCTAAGGTAGAATCAAAATAATGTCAATAAATAAAACAATAACCAGACAACGAAATCTTATGTCTGGTTTACGGCATGTCAAACTTTGTGCAGATGGTATAAAACATTTTATAAGTGTTTTGGCTGACAATGTAAACAATAAATACACAAAACAAAAATCGCAACTGTGGTCAGTGCTTTTACACCCACAGTATGTAATATCTGCTGTTTCTCAATGAAAACAATAACAAAAAAAAGTTGGTAATTAACATTTATTGGCAACAAAATCTGTCTGATGTTACTGAGGCAGAAGTCATGTTTATAACTGAGGAAACGTACGAAAGTTTGATTCATGTTACCTCTAGTCACGTTATGTAATTTCATTGTAATGAAATAGTTGGTTATTCTGTCCCGATGTCATGCTAACTTACCTTTAGCGTTAGATGAGTCACCTGCACAGCCACTGTAGTGAATATTGTGTGGCGAATTCAATTGTGGAGCAGTATTACGGTGTTATCTGGGGGTCAAAAACATTCATACAAAAGTAATTATTTTACAACAACCCGAAGGCCCTCCGAGAGGCGGGATGAAAGAAGGGCCTACAAGGACGGACCAAACGGTAACGAACGCTAGGACAACGGCTAAAGAGAAGATTCACAGGAAGTGCGGGTGCGGCTGGGAAAGAACAACTACTTTGAGGGGACTTCACATCCACATGGGAAAGAAGAAGTGTGGTGGTGGGAGCCAGAAGCAACCTTGCACTGCCCCGGAAAGGGCAGATCAGACAAATGGGATCCAAGGCCAGGTAGACAACCACAGTGCCATAGGGCCCAATGTTGCGGAGGCAGGGCGGAAAAGGAGAGAAGAGGCTGAAAGGGATGAGGAAGAACCCCACGAAGTGAACCCTATCGCACCCCCGATCAACCCAAGAACGGAATCTCGTCAATCGACCAGGAGCCTGAAAAGCCCACTCCGAAGGAACAAGATCAAGTGGCCTAAGGCCAATGAAACGGAGGAGTGGAGAAAGCTCGATGAACACCTGAGCGGACTGCTGCAAAGTGCACTACGCGGGTCAGTGGAAGCCAAGCTAAACCTGTTTGGGGAGATCTTGTATGAAGAATGCAGCAACAGGTACGGTGAGGTGACCTTGAGAGAAGCAGCCCCAAGGAAAAAGGGGAGGAGAGAGAAAGAAATCGATGACCTGGTGGCAAACAGGAGGCAGCTCCGCAAGCGCTGGAGGAAAGCAGAGGAGGTTGAGAAAGAAGGCCTGAAAGTTCTCTGGGATGAGATTAGAACACGCCTCGCCAACTTACGGAGGGCAGAGCGCATCCGAAAACGGAGGAAAAGGAAAGACAAGGAAAGATCAAGCTTCTTCAGGAATCCATTCCAGCATGCACGAGGGCTCCTTGAGGAGAAGACGAGTGGAACCCTGGATGTCCCCAAAGAAGAGCTGGAGGAAACACATCCGTGCTCAATACAGCGACCCAGCAAGGAATGAGCCCCTAGGCTCACCAGGGTATGTGCCCAGACCCCCGGAACCATCAGCCTTGTTTGATACATCGCCACCCAAACTCAGTGAGGTTACGCAGGTCGTCCAAAAGGCAAGATCGGCAGCAGCCCCAGGCCCAAATGGTATACCGTACAAGCTCTACAAGAGCTGCCCAGGCGTGTTGAGGCTCCTATGGACCCTGTTAAGAGTCATCTGGACCAAGCAGAGCATACCATCTGAGTGGCAAAGGGCAGTGGCAATCCCCATTCCCAAACAACAGAATGCCAAGACCGTCGAGCAATTCAGAAGCATAGCCCTACTGAATGTGGAGGGGAAAATTTTCTTCTCAGTGATGGCAAGAAGAATGACCACCTACCTGATGGACAACAACTTCATCGACACAAGCTGCCAAAAAGCTGGTGTTCCGGGTTTCCCTGGCTGTGTAGAGCATTCTTCGCTGATTTGGGATCAGATCCAGACCACCAAGAGGGAGAAGAAAGACCTACATGTCATATGGCTGGACTTGGCCAACGCCTACGGGTCAGTGCCACACCAACTGATAGCCTATGCCCTCGAGTTCTTCTACATCCCAGCTAACATCAAGACCATGATCATGAACTACTTCCAGGACATGCACATGTGCTTTGCACTGAAGAATACCACTACTGGCTGGCAAAAACTGGAAGTAGGGATTGCAATGGGATGCTCCATTTCCCCCATCCTATTTGTTGCAGCTTTTGAGGTCATCCTGATCGGGGCCAGGCAGGTGGTTGGTGGTGTCCGGCTGCCGGCAGGGCAGAGGCTTCCCCCGCTAAGGAGCTATATGGACGACATCACCTGCCTGTTGCGAACTGCCCCATGCACATCCAGGCTTCTGAAGAGGCTGGACGAGTTGATCACTTGGGCAAGGATGAAGTTCAAGCCTCAGAAGTCTAGGAGCCTGTCACTGCGTAAAGGGGAGAGAAACGACAGAGTCACCTTTACTATCGGAGGGGAAGCCATCCCCCTCATTGTGGACCAGCCTATCCGAAGTCTGGGAAGGCAATATACATCTGGCCTCTCAGACAAGGATACGTGGAAAATCATCCTTCAGCAGTTGTCAGAAGGCCTGGCAAAGATTGACTCAAGCCAGCTACCCGGAAAGCACAAGGTGTGGTGCTACCACTTCACCCTGTACCCAAGGGTGATGTGGCCTCTAAAACTGTGTGAAGTCACTGCAACAGCCGTAAGCAAGATGGAGGCAAAAGCCAATGCTTTCATCCGCAAATGGCTCGGGCTGCCACGATGCTTCTCAGCAGCAGGCCTATACGGTCGGAACCTACTACAGCTACCCCTGAAATCCATCACCCTGGGTTACAGGCAGGAAAAGGCAAGACTGCTGATGGAATTAAGGGACTCCACCGATAGCACAGTGGCAGAAGCGAAGGTCAGAGTCGCAACGGGAAGGAAATGGAGGGCTGAAGAGGAGGTGCAGAAGGTGATGGGCAGATTGCAACACCAGGAGCTTGTGGGCAGGGTCCAAGCAGGGAGGACAGGCCTTGGGTGGAGTGATCCACCCATGCCATGGTCCAAGGCAAACAGGAAGGAGAGGAAGGACCTTGTTGTTACCGAGGTCACTAGAGTGGAGCAGGAAGAGCTCAAAGTGAAGTCCGTGGCACAGGGTCAGCAGGGGCGCTGGACTACCTGGGAGGGTGTCGCAAGTCGAGCCCTCGGCTGGGCAGATTTCTGGAAACTGCCACAAGCTCGACTCAGTTTCCTCATAAGAGCAGCGTACGACACGCTCCCAAGCCCTCAAAATCTCCACCAATGGCTTGGAACAGAGCAATCCTGTGACCTCTGTGGCGCCACCAATGCCTCACTCCAGCATGTCCTGTCAGGATGTAAAACAGCTCTGACACAAGGTCGACTCACATGGTGGCATGACCAAGTGCTCAGGAAGCTGGCAGAGGTGCTGGAGAAAAGTCGGCAGGAAGCGAACAGCCTGAATCCAACGAGGAGCCAACAGAGGATCCACTTCCACAGGCAGGGTGAACCTGCAGTACACTCCTGCAAGAGAGCACCATCCTCTGAGGTATTAACACCAGGGGCAGAGTGGAAGATGGAAGTGGACCTCGGTCGACAACTCCGGTTCCCACAGGAAATCTGTACCACCACACTAAGACCTGATGTGATACTGTGGTCCGCAGCCGCGAAGTCAGTACTACTGGTGGAGTTGACTGTGCCATGGGAGGAGGGACTGGAAGCTGCCCATGAGAGGAAGATGGCGAAATATGCAGACCTAGTCGCAGAGTGCAGAGAAAGCGGTTGGCATGCAAGGACGTACCCGGTGGAGGTGGGAGTCAGGGGCTTTGTTGGCAGTTCCACGTCACGCCTGCTCAAGGACGTGGGGCTGCGGGGAGCCAGACTGAGCAAAGCCATCAAAGAGCTGTCGGAGGAAGCAGAGAGAGCAAGCCACTGGCTCTGGCTGAGGAGGCGCGACAAGTCTTGGGGGGGAACACCAACATAGGCTGAGCTGCAGGGGGTGTCAGGGAGACGTCCCTGTACACTGCCCCGCCACTGGGAGATGTTCTGGGCTAAGGGGCGAAACATCCATGAGCAGTGGTCCCCAGCTGAAGACCCTGCAGCTCAGGTCTGGTCAGGTCTAGGCCTGGCTCAGGGAAGCGGACGCCCCTGCCAGGCATAGTCCTCCATTGGCACCGGAGGAGGTGCGACAGGCCCTAGGCCAAGCAGATGCACCATCACCCTGTACGAAATAATCTCTAGGGAAGAAAATCATATCGATAATTATTGTTATTTTGTTTTCTAAGCCATATGCGAGGACAAAAACAATGTTTTCTTGTCATAGAATTCTCATCACAAGGGTCAAAAATAAAGTTTTGGTGTTTTGTTTGAGCTTCTGCACCTACCTAAAATCTGGCAATAATTTAGTAAGATTAGTAAGTAAGATAACAGTAGACATAGTCAGAATGTAACACAGATGTTAACAGTTGGATTTCAAAACCATTTATTTACACAATCAGCATCTAGCTATTTGCACTCAGATGTCAATGATAGTCTAAAAAAATCTTATAAAAAGTCTGAAAATTTGAGTGTACACAAGTCTGGAATTTTGAAATTGCTCTAAATCTGGGGCATGGCAAATGGAACGTCAGGGCTAAGGTCAAGAAGTGCATACTAGGCACTAGATAAAACTTAAGGGAAGATGTACTTCCTCTTTGCAACCACAATGCCATGTGACAACAATGTGACCACACACACACACACACACACACACACACACACACACACACACACACACACACAAGCTTCAAGTTTCTGAAAGATGATTTGAATACCTTATGTCATGTAATGAACCAGTTGAAAATTGGAAGATTGTCAGTAATAAAGTCTGGTAGCTGCTGATGGTGTAACAAATCATGTGTATGCATATATATTATTGTGTTTTATAATGTAACTGCAATTGAATACACTGCAGTGTGTCTTACAAATATATTTAATTTGGATTGTAATCAGTGTTTTGTTGACTCAGGGATGTACTGGCAGGTTGGGGCTCAGGTACTGGTGGTGCTGGTGTTGCTGGAGCCCTCCTATACTCAGGCCTCACCCAAGTTGGCCTGTCTCCCCAGATAACGCTTCTCATCATGCTGGTGGTCCCATTTGCAATGTTGATTTGGTAAGTGATGAAGTGAAAAGATAGGAAAAAAGTTATATCAATCGACAACTGATAAGGATTTGACACTTGCAACAGACAGTAACAAATACGGTCTGATTATATCTATGTTTGGTAATTTTGACCTGTCCCTTTGTGTGCATACCAAGTATGGACAGATTGTTGTGTATGCATGTCACACATCTCACACTGTACCCAAGTTAATGCTTATTGCACCTTTTCACATTTCTTTTACAGAACAGAAAGAAACAGAAAACAGAAACCGGATTTAAAAATGAAAAAGTCCAAAGAGTGGCTGCTCTCTTTGAATCTGTTATTGTTTACTATATTACTTTGTTGACAATAATTTTGGATTACACAGTCAAGTTAACCTGACCTGCTTTTAGTCCTTGCATTTGTCTTAGCTTTTTTTTTCTCTGTTCATCCTTCTCTTAATTTACTCAAAGTTCAAATGACATGATTCTTCTCTAAAGTTTTGCTTGTCCAAACACCACCACCAGCTATTTTTTTTTGCTGGTTCTTCCACGTTCACTACCTCAGTGGAAAAGCAGGGATACAGAATATACAGCTGTGGGCTCAGAGGAGAGACAGCAGCTGATGGATGGATCAGAAGAAGAGGAGCAGGAGAAATCAACCCCAGGTACACATCACAAACCCACACTAAAAACAAAAACAAAACATAAGAAATTAGTATGATTGAAAAATAATTTGACTTAAAACCCATCCAGTGAAAGCAGGACTTTTAGAAATGTATGAATATATTGTTTTGTTGCTTGGTGAGGGTTGAGTTTTAACATCAGCTGTCCTTGTGCTGTACATTCATTTGAAAGGCCTAGTAGCAGTGTATTGCTGTGATCTAATCAGATGAAGGCATGTGCCAGTTTTGTGAGGAAAAAGGATCTGAATTTTGCTTTCAAGATGATAAAACATAGTTTTAGTTTCATTCTAAATGAGCCATTACATTTGTGAAAACATAGTTAAATGTAAGTCAGATAACCTCATGGCCCCAGTCTTTTTTATCTTGGATTAGTTGGAGGATGTTGTGTGTCATTCACTTACGGATGTCTGCATTGGAAGTGATAAAGCAATTGGTGTGTGGGTGGTTCCGTTTGGGGAAGCTGATATATGTAAGATGTTATCCACTCTATGTAGCAAAGAAAACTGATAGCTACAAACTGATATTTACATGTTTTGCTCAGCTTGTCAGTAAGATAGCTTCGAGGTTGTTAAGAGGTGATTTTTTCTGTTTATGATAAAGCAAGGCTAGCAGTTTTCCTCCGCTTCAATTCCATGTGCTTAGCTTGGCCACTAAGTCAGACGACAAACAAGGGTTTGGACTATTCCTTGACAATGGCAGTAATAGTTTTAGGGGGGGGGGTGCATGGTGGATGCACACTATTTATTTATCGATGAACAACAGCTGGGTACAGTGACTGTGTGCAGCTTCCTGAAGCCTTTTTAGCAGAACAAGGGTGCCAGGTTTGGTATATTGTTCAAAGCTGGCGGGGACAATCTTGATTGGCGCAGGCCTCCAGGACAAGGCCAGGGATGCTGTCCGGCCCAAAATCTCACATTATTCTGCTGGTATTGGGTGTATTGCCAAATATTTTGGTGACATTTGGTTAAAAATTTGATGAATAGTAAATGTGCACACATCACAAGTTCCAATAAGATATGGACTCACCATTAAACCGATCTGAACACTATTTAAGTGGTCTATTTCAGATATCTAGTATCCAGTAAATGTCAGTTTTGGCTGCATTTGAATGAAGACTTGTGGCGATATCAATGTTAATTGATTTAGCACAGTGACGGACTTCTGAATTAAGTATAGGTTGCAGTGAGGCGATCTCTTTAGATCCATGGTTCCCAACTGGTCCAGCCATGGGGTCCAGATTTCTCCTTAGTCATTAGGTTAAGGTCCATGTAATTTTATATATTTGCATCATACTTGCTTTTGGCCATGTCATTGAGCTAGTTTTCTGTTTCTTTCAAGTAGCTGTCCATTAGTCACTCCATCTACAGCAGGAAATAGCATTTCAAAATAAAAGCTCTGTGCCAGAAATTAACTGTCACTTATTTTCTCTTTTTTTCCCCCTTATTTATTTTTTTTGTAATTTATTCATTTTTCCTCTGAGATTCCATATGTTAGATATACAAGACAAATGGGTGTGTAGTTAATAGAGCTGCACGATATTGGGAAAAATTGACATTGCATTTTTTTTTAGCCCCCAGCAATATATATTGCAATTTAAATATTTTTTTTTAAGGGTGCATTATTTTCCACCAGAGGACTTCAGTAGCTCTACTTTGGGAGAATTAATCATTCTGGAATTATTAGGCTGATATTGCTTTGAATGCAACAGCATAAAATATGCTGAAAATTAGCATTCGCTCAGTGAAACCACCATTTCTTTCAGTATTTCCCCTATATGCAACTAGCAGCGGTGCACCACGCTGCTGATTTATTTTATTTTTTTTGTCTTAACTCTGTATTATATTATATATTGTTTGGCACTAGGGACGCTTCATAACCAGGTCAATTCACACACTTGTGAGTAAAGCATATAAGAGAAGAGGAGAGGGCTCTGTCTTATCTCTTCATAAACTAGTTATATTATTTTGCGCAACAGACGCTTCATATAATAACATAACATTATACTATTTATCGTGTTATACTGTGAAACTTTTCACCTTATACCATGACGACTTGTATTGTTAACACGACGGCATGTCATTTCTGTCTCAACATGATCGCGCCTTTACAATTCTCCTCTGCTCTCTGTATCACGCACGGCGGAGTTAGGCCCCAATGTGCACGCACACACGCACACACACACACACACACACACACACACACACACGTGAACACACTTTGCAGTATACTTGTTTTCGCCTGCACCCCCATCACTTTCAGCCTGTGCTCTACTCCTTGTTTGTTTTATGTTGTTTTATTTTGTTCTGATGTATTTAGTTGTTGTTTATTTTTACCTTATGACTCTTTCTCACTTTATGTAATCTTCTTTCTTAACTGTTCATATGTATCTACACCTGTTTTCACTTACTCTACACAATTTAAAAAAAAAAAAGAATTTGTGCTTCAAAATAAAGTGCGTTTTTTTTACAAACTTGACATGTTTGAGTGTTTGCTTGAGTCACTTGTGGTCCATTCAGAATGGATCCGTGACCCACTTTTGGGGTGCGAGCCACTGCTTTAGATCATTGATGTCCATAGATGATTGGGGCAAAGTTTCAGGATGATCAGCCCAACAGTTTCTGATGAGTTCTCAAAATAAAATAAGATGCCTCTTAACCAAGCCTTTTTGAGATAATTGCAAAAATGTAAACATGATTGCTACAGCATCACCTTGAGGTCAATGAGTGTCATATTCTGTGCAAATGAGGCACTGCCCCCCATTTGTCATTTGATACACAGGCACTGCACCACACTGTTTATTTGAATGAATTGAAAGTAGTGCTGTATGTTACTGAATAACTACACAGGCCTTGTTCTCCTCCCCCCAATATAACAGAGGACAGGACCACCAGCACACTCAACTTAACAGAGAAACTTCATGTCATCAAAGTAAGTGCACTCTTGTCTTCACTTTAAATTTGGGCACTTCTGTGGTTACACTTAACTGTACTTGATTCCTGTGAGCAGGGCTTGCTGAAGTTTGTGTTTCCTCTGGGATTGGTATACTTTGCCGAGTACTTCATCAACCAGGGCTTGGTAAGTACTCTGGTGCCCTCTGGCATCACATCAATGTTACTGCATGGTGTTAAGCCAAACCCAGCTCTGTTGTGGCTGTATAGTTGTAATGAGATGTAATATATTGAAAAAATATTTAGATATTTAAAAGTATAACAAGTTTTGTCACAATATTGAGCCCAAAATAATGTAGACATTTTCTTATTCAGATGGAACTACTGTATTTCCCCGAAATTTTCCTGTCCCATGCAGAGCAGTATCGCTGGTCAGTTAAACTCATTAGAGTATAATTCTGAAGGAATTACTTTATTTAAATTATCTGAGGATTTAGGCTTCAATTTAGTAATTAGTTTGTGTGTGCTCAGGTACCAGACACTGTACCAAGTTGGTGTGTTGGTGTCTCGATCCTCCCTCTGCTGTGTGAAGATTAGGAAACTGTGGGCTCTCTCTTTGCTGCAGGTGAGATATAGTCAGAAGAAAATGGATGTTTTGGATGAAACACCATTTTTTATGTTTTTTTTAATTTTGTTTCCATGGAACCACACACACCTATCATCGTCACAACCCATGCCACAACAGTTAGTTTGGATTTTTTTTAAGTGGAGGTGTATGGGGTACTTGCCTATAGTTAGTGTAAGACAAACAGTAGATGGCAGTCTGCATGCCTCTGAACAGCTAACTTTCTCTTTTTTTTTCATCAATTTTTTTATTGTATTTTGCTTCATGATAACAACAAGCAGTACAACATGTACATGAAATAAAATAAAAACAGATGACAAAAGAGAACAATAGACCTGTGGTGCATTCCCAGTACATATGCATATAGAAACCTGTGAGTCCTTCTGTGCACAAAGTGCAGTCTGATGATAACCGTTCCATGAGATAAGCCTTTCTCGGTGTGAGGTAAGTCCTATGAATAAAATTGAAGTGAATATGTTGGTGATCTAGGTTTTTGGAGGCAATGACAATTGAGGACCATATCCTTTCCCAGTCAATGAAAACCTCTGTTTCAGGTCCTCAGTCCATACTTGCTTTATAGGAAGCACTCAGGAAGAGTGAATATAGTTGGGTGATGACACCTCTTTTTCATCCTCTGTTGACCAAAATGGAGTGCAAGGAATGGGTGGTTATGGGTGGACAGTCAGTCTTAAATTGTTAAAATTGCTGAGCCCGTTCTCATCATGAATATCTGCAAATGTGTGAACTCCTTCAGTGCTCCATGATTCAGTTTTGTTATAGATTCCTTGAAAGTTTTTATAAACAATCCTAGCCAATGAAGAGAAAATATCTGTGCCCAAGTACTTAAATTGATAGACAATAGGGATATGCTGGGATAATGCACTGGGATTCAATTTTGAATTTAATGGGAAAAGTGCTGATTTTGTCCAGTTGATTTTACACTTAGATAGAGAACTAAATTCCTCAAAAGTATCTCAAATATGAGGTACTTGTGTGGGTCCCCTATCAAAATATAAGAGTATGTCATCAGCATACCGCAATATGTAATGAGTGGTGTTATTGAAAGTGATGGGGGTGATAGACGGGTGTTGCAGAATTTTCTGAGCGCAGGGCTCCAATGACAGCAAATAAGAAAGGGCTTAAAGGACAACCTTGTCTTCAGAACTGTGATAAGGCAATTTTGGTTGATATAATGCCATTAGTGTTTATCATTGCAGTTGGATTACTATATAATAATTGTATTGATTTAATGAAATTGGGATCCAATTAAAAATGTTGCAGAGTCTCCCATAAGTATTCCCATTCTAGCCTGTCAAAGGCTTTTTAAGTATGAAGGCTCAACACTGCACAAGGAGAAGCAATATCTTTAGCATTATGAATTACGTGGAGTAGTCGGCAAACATTATCAGAGGCGAGCCGTGATTTCCTGAAACCTGTCTGATCGTAATTAATTAATTTTGTTATATGGGGTTCTAAGCGGGAGCCAAAGATCTGTGCAAAGAATTTAATTAATTATTAATTAATAGAATATTAATTATTTAAGGATGGATAATGGCCTGTAATTACTACATTTAGTTGCGTCTTTGTTAGGTTTGGGCATTACAGCAATTAAAGCAGTATTCATGTCATTAAAAAAGGCACCTACATCGATGGCTCTATGGATCATAGCTAAAAGGTACTGTCTAAGCTCATCCCGAAAGGCAAGATAAAATTCTGGGGGGATCCTGTCTCATCCTGGAGATTTGCCTTTTTTTCATCCCTGCTATAGCATTCTTTAATTCAGTCAGGGTGATTGGTTCACCAAGATGCTCATTATCCTCTTGAGTAAGAGATGAGAGATTGAGATCTTTCAGAAGGGATTTACATTAATCTTTATCTAATGTTATTTTAGATATATAAAGTTCAGAGTAAGATGAAGAGAACTCTGCATTTATTTCTTTAAGAGAAGTATGAACGTAATGAATTTGGAGTTCTGCTCTAATTTTTAGTAACTCGTTAAGGTTCACTCTGACTGAATCAATTTTCTCTTTATATTCTTCAATAAAACCATCTCTTTGTTGGTCATGTTCCAGCCTTTGCAAAACATGTTCAAGTGTGTTAATTTTGCCCAGTTTTGTTCAATTAAGGTGCGAAGCAAAGGAAATTGTTGTATTGCTTATAAAACCTTTAATTGCACTGCACAGAACCTGAGGATCTTTGACTGAATGGGAACTCTCTGAAATAAAAACTTTAAAAGTGTTTCTGAAGTGTCTACAATAATCATTGTTTTTAAGTAACATTGTGTTAAAGTGCCATCTTTTGGCCCTAGTAGTGGTGTCTGCTAGTGTAAGCAGTGAGGTGATAGCACTATGGTCAGATAAACAGTTAGGGCAAAAAACGGCAGTGAATTTGAGAAAATGAAATCATAGAAGCCATTAAGTAATCAATCATTGAGTAGCTTTTATGTCTATCTGAATAGATACTATATTGTCTTGCAGAAGGATTTATAGCTCTGAAATCATTTATCAGCCCTAAAGTAAATCAAACTAAACTGGTTTGGGGCATATATACAAAGAAATGCAACTTTGAGGCCATTAATGTTTAATATATGCAATTCTGCCGTCTTCACTTCCATAGCTTTCAATTATTGTTAAAGATATACTACATCTCAACAGCACCAAGGCGCCTCAGCTTTTGGAGTTGAATGCGGCAGCAGCTGCGGTATAATAAACCCCTTTTACACTGCCAGATTTTCTCGGGAATGTGGGGGCGTTTTGCAGGCAAGCTGCGAGCATTAGGCACACAGAGCCGAATTGGCGAGTTGATTGGAGGTGCCCAGTTTTGCGCTGCATAGGGGTAAACATATTGGCAGAACTTTTTTGGTTTAAATAGAACGAGGCGCCCTTCCGCCACGGGAGAAGATGTTCATGACTTGTTGGGGGAACTGTTGATGACACCACACATGCGACCCACTGGCGGTGGACTGACAGGAAACAGCTGATAACAGGAATGAGCAGCTAGTAGCAAGAGGGAAACGCAAACCTGAGAGACACTGTAAAGATGAACAACTGGGGAGACAAGGAATTGCGCGCCCTTCTTACCTTCACAATCAAAGAGGCCATTAACCGTCAAATGACGAGAACGGTGAAGGACAGGCAAATTTATGAGAGAATCGCCGAAGGACTGACCAGCCGTGGCTTCCCTTGGAGCATGTCACTGTTTACGTCACACGCTGAGCTACACATTTTGTTACTTGCTCACACCCCCCATTGCCCCAAAAAGGCACATTCTCTATGAACAAAAGTAGGCAGGCGGAATTTCACTGCACTCCCCGATTTTGTTTTTATACTGCCAATGCTGACTGAAGACTAATTGGGCTTTCCTGCAAATTTGCACAATTCCTATTAAAAAGGGCTATAGTGTCGATTCACTAAATATGTTAATCGGCAGGTTTAAGGTGCAACTCTTGAATGAAGGCCACATGTATTTTGTGTCTATTAAGTCAATCTAGACACATTTAACGTTTAATGGGACCATTTAGGCCATTTATATTCCAGCTAGCAACATGTAACATGAACGTATTTACAAACAAGACTGGGCAAGTGATTATACTCCTGCAAATGTGTAAAAGTCAGAACTGCGGAGACCCATATTTTCTGGACCCCATTTCGCCACACAGTTACAAACATAAAGAAATAAATCAACAAAATGAAAACATAGTAAATATTATCTCACAGAGTGGCAACAGCCACTAAACAAACGCCAACTAACTAGGCACCTGAACTGAGAAAGCTGGCTGTCACACTACTACACTAGCAGTTATCCCATTGAAATATTCAGTGTAACAATCGACTCCATAGCTAAGTGCTTTAAAGTTACATTTAGTTACACTATGAAATATTAATCATCCATCAAGTTGAGAACTAGTAGGATATTAACCAGATAGAAATGTAACATTTTCTTGAAGTAAACAGAATACTTTATTGAAGTGGGTAGACCATATAACAAACTTGAACTTGACACTGAACAAAAATATAAATGCAACACTTTTGTTTTTGCTTCCATTTTTCATGAGCTGAACTCAAAGATCTACAACATTTTCTATGCACACAAAAGAGATATTTCTCTCAAATATTGTTCACAAATCTGTCTAAATCTGTGTTAGTGAGCACTTCTCCTTTGCCGAGATAATCCATCCCACCTCACAGGTGCGGCATATCAAGATGCTGATTAGACAGCATGAATATTGCACAGATGTGCCTTAGGCTGGCCACAATAAAATTTTATCACACAGCACAATGCCACAGATGTCGCAAGTTTTGAGGGAACGTGCAATTGGCATGCTGACTGCAGGAATGTCCACCGGAGCTGTTGCCTGTGAATTGAATGTTCATTTCTCTACCATAAGCCGTCTCCAAAGGCGTTTCAGACAATTTGGCAGTACATAAAACCGGCCTCACAACTGCAGACCACGTGTAAAGACACCAGCCCAGGACCTCCACATCCAGCATGTTCACCTTCAAGATCGTCTGAGACCAGCCACCCGGACAGCTACTGCAACAATCGGTTTGCATAACCAAAGAATTTCTGCACAAACTGTCAGAAACCGTCTCAGGGAAGCTCATCTGCATGCTCGTCGTCCTCATCAGGGTTTCGACCTGACTGCAGGTTGTCATCGTAACCGACTTGAGTGGGCAAATGCTCACATTCAATGGTGCACGTTGGAGAGGTGTTCTCTTCACAGATGAATCCCGGTTTTCACTGTTCAGGGCAGTTGGCAGACAGTGTGTGTGGTGTTGTGTGGGTGAGCGGTTTGCTGGTGTCGACGTTGTGGATTGAGTGGCCCATGGTGGCGGTGGGGTTATGGTATGGGCAGGTGTATGTTATGGACAACGCACACAGGTGCATTATATTGATGGCATTTTGAATGCACAGAGATACCGTGACGAGATCCTGAGGCCCATTGTTGTGCCATTCATCCATGACCATCACCTCATGTTGCAGCATGACAATGCATGGCCCCATGTTGCAAGGATCTGGATACAATTCCTGGAAGCTAAAAACATTCCAGTTCTTGCATGGCCAGCATACTCACCGGATATGGCACCCATTGAGCATGTTTGGGATGTTCTGGATCAGCGTATGCAACAGCGTGTTCCAGTTCCTGCCAATATCCAGCAACTTCGCACAGCCATTGAAGAGGAGTGGACCAACATTCCACAGGCCACAATCAACAACCTGATCAACGAAGGAGATGTGTTACACTGCGTGAGGCAAATGGTGGTCAGACCAGATACTGATTCTGACCCCCCCAGACCCCCCCAATAAAGCAAAACTGCACATTTCAGAGTGGCCTTTTATTGTGGCCAGCCTAAAGGGCCGTCCACACCAAGCAAGATAACTGTTACGTTAACTATAACGATAACAATGGCAGCATCCACACCAATGAACGATATCGTCGTGTTGCTAGGTTACGCCAAACACACACTGCTCGGTGCGGTCAGCAGGGGAGCATAGTAATGGATAAAATGGATACTGATGACCTTTTATTGCTGTATGTTGCGAGACAGAAAAAGAAAACCAATTTGCCGCTTGCTCCACCTGTCTGTCTGTCAGCTCCATCTGTCATGAGACAAACATGAATGAAGACGTGCAGTTTATTGTGTTTCACGGGCGACGAGCTGTCATTACGCGCGACAATTACGCACGGCTGCGCGCTCTTTATAACTCACTGTGTGAACCTATGTTGCATAATAAAGATTTGCCCCCCTCAGTAACTCCATCCTGGCTCCTGAATTTTATGAATGGAGGGGAAAAGAGGAGATGCATTCCCCTGCAAAATGTATTTTATTGCAGTTATTTACCCGGTATTTTCAAAACAAAATCACTGAAGTTAAGGTTCTGTCACAAAACTATATTATTACGGATCTTTGCACATGTTTAAGTGGGTGTATGGAAATCCTGGAGCTTTCGTAGTGGGTATACGTAACGTGGCGAACATCTCGACTTGTCATTTCGGATGGACTTTGATTGGCTGTCAGTGTTTGTATTGTTCATCAAATCGCTCTGAAAGTGATCCAAACGATATCGTCCACCATCGTCCATCGTTGTCATTGTAGTTGTAGTGTGGACGCTGCCAAACACTTGAGTTTAGAACGATTTTTAAAACTGTATATTTATAGTTATATTTATAGTTATAGTTCTTGGTGTGGACGGCCCTTAAGGCACACCTGTGCAATATTCATGCTGTCTAATCAGCATCTATCACTAACACAGATTTAGACAGATTTGTGAACAATATATGAGAGAAATAGGTCTTTTGTGTATATAGAAAATGTTTTAGATCTTTGAGTTCAGCTCATGAAAAATGGGAGCAAAAACAAAAGTGTTGTGTTTATATTTTTGTTCAGTGTAGGTCACAACATGTCTAAAGAAAAATGTCACACAGATCAGTGAAGTCTTATTTAGTGAACCGTCCTTTATTAATCAGGTCTCAAGGTAACTTAAATACCACCTTCAGTCCACTGGGTCTGTGTGTTGAGGAAATCCTCAGCCTCCGGTTCAGTCTCAAAGAGGTGCACTTCTGCCCCACAGGAAAGCTTCAGCTTCAGCCTGGCCGGGTAGATCAGGAAAGGCGTAAACCTGAGTTTCCTCACAGATTCCATCACTGGAGAAAATGAGTGGAGCCGTTTCATGGTGTGGTTACTGTAGTCAGCTGCAAAGTGGATGTCTACGCCATCGACTTCAGGATGCAGTAGCGGTCTGTGTATTGTAGCATCTTGCAGATCAACCTGCGGGACCCCCTTGTGTTGCGCTCCAGTCCTATACAGTGAGCCCTCATCACTTATGCTGTGTTCCTACCAAACGCGAATTCGCGCGTCAAGATTACATACAAAGTCAATGCAAAGACGCGATTAGACGCGAAATCGCGCTGGGCGGCGCGATGGACGCATCTAGCGCGATGCGATAAACGCTGATGGACGCAATAGACGCGATGGACGCGGCGCGATAGATGCGAAATTCGCGTCCAACGCCTCATCGCTGGAGTTGAAAATATTGAACTTTTGAGGCGAATTCGCGTGACGCTGTGCCGCGATGGCCAATCAGCTTTGAGATTCTCCCGACGACACTGGCGTGTGTCAACAACGTCCACTTGTTGACACAGCAATGAACTACTACTCACCGGAGACAGATGGACAGACACTCCACAGCTGAAATGGAGCGCCTGTAGTTGGTGTCCTGCCGGGAGATCCTGGTGCCAGCCCTCGCCAACAGGTCCTCAAACTGGGCCCCAGTCAGCCCGAAGTACCGCTGAAAGTGGCTATCATCCAGACGGATGATAGCTTGGCAAGTGGTGAAACTCGCCAAGCTGGATGTGCTTCTGCAGGATCGGGTGAACCCAAAACACGATGGCGTTTGGTCCTCCGATGCATCTGGGACTTCCAGAGCAGGTACAAAGCGGCGATGGTGGTTATCTCAGCCATGGTCGTCAGTGGCTACCCGGAGCTATATGATACTACGTGTCTACTCTACAGACCGCAACAAAAAGGAGCAGGCTTGGGTGAAAGACGCCGAGGAGACTGGTCTACTTGGTAAGTTCTGTAAATATGTGTCTTTAATTAGTTTGCAGGATGGTTGTACTATGAACGTTAGCACTAGCTTAGCTCCAATTAGCACAGCCGGCTTCTCCGTACTCGCGCGAATTAACAAAATGGTCAGGCGTCGAAACTCGGGCGTTATGCTGTGTTCCCACCAAACGCGATGAACGCGATTTAATCGCTCATAACGCGAGTAACGCGCCGCCAGTAACGCCCGAGTTTCGACCCCTGACCATTTTGTTAATTCGCGTCATCGCGTCATTCGCGCGAGTAGCGGGGAAGCCGGCGGCTGTGCTACCTGGAGCTAAGCTAATGCTAACGTTCATAGTACAACCATTCTGCAAACTAATTAAAGACACATATTTACAGAACTTACCAAGTAGACCAGTCTCCTCGGCGTCTTTCACCCAAGCCTGCTCCTTTTTGTTGCGGTCTGTAGAGTAGACACGTAGTATCATATAGCTCCGGGTAGCCACTGACGACCATGGCAGAGATAACCACCATCGCCGCTTTGTACCTGCTCTGGAAGTCCCAGATGCATCGGAGGACCAAGCGCCGTCTTTTTTGGGTTCACCCGATCCTGCAGAAGCACAGCCAGCTCGGCGAGTTTCACCACCTCCTCCAGGAACTCCGTCTGGATGATAGCCGCTTTCAGCGGCACTTCAGGCTGACTGGGGCCCAGTTTGAGGACCTGTTGGCGAGGGCTGGTGCCAGGATCTCCCGGCAGGACACAAACTACAGGCGCTCCATTTCAGCTGCGGAGTGTCTGTCCATCTGTCTCCGGTGAGTAGTTCATTGCTGTGTCAACAAGTGGACGTTGTTGACACACGCCAGTGTCGTCGGGAGAATCTCAACGCTGATTGGCTATCGCGGCATCGCGTCACGCGAATTCGCCTCAAAAGTTCAATATTTTCAACTCGAGCGATGAGGCGTTGGACGCGAATTTCGCGTCTATCGCGCCGCGTCCATCGCGTCATCGCGTTCATCGCGTCGCGCTAGACGCATCCATCGCGCCGCCCGGCGCGATTTCGCGTCTAATCGCGTCTTTGCATTGACTTTGTATGTAATCTTGACGCGCGAATTTGCGAATTCGCGTTTGGTGGGAACACAGCATTACGGGTGGCGCGTTACTCGCGTTACGAGCGATTAAATCGCGTTCATCGCGTTTGGTGGGAACACAGCATTACAGCTTTTCAGCAGCAAGAGCAGGGAACCACTTAAAGAGCGAGGATGTGACAAAGCCGGAGACGTTGTTCTCGATTTTTTTTTTTTTTTTTTTTTTTCAAGCAAGTTAATGATGCGAATATTATCTCTGCGGGATCTGTCCTCCAACTCTGCTATGCTTGCTTCGAGTCTGGAACATATGCTTTGAAAAGTTTCCTCTGTCTTAGTCAAGTGGGTGGATAGCCCTTTGTGATCCGTTTCAGCTTTTTTATGTCGTTTGCATTCTTTGTTACCTCCATTGTGATAGTGTCCAGGCGGTCTTCAAATTTAGCAAACTGCATCTCAATAAAGTTTCGCTGCTCCTTCAGTGCAGACGTTAGCATGGAGGTGACTCAAAATTCTCAATGTCTTTTGTGGGTTTTTGAACTGTTTTGCTTCTTAGACCATCCACAATAATAGAAAGGAGGTTTAACCGTTCAGAGTGACTGGTTGCTGAATTACAAGTATGTGTAAGATGGATAATGGATTAAAGTTGGGGAAAAGTTGGCAAGAGCATTCACGTTAGGCAGCCATCTTGTCTGCAGGTCACATGACCCCCCTCATAAAACCTCAGCTAACTTGCACTCACAGTCAGAAAACATTCATTAAACACTGCCCTAGAGGCTTAGGAGTGCCTTGTTGTGGATGAAGGTTTTCAGCAAAATGTATTTTACTCACTGAAAAAAAGGCCTACCAAAAAAGAATTAATGTCAGTGTAAGTCTGTATTGAGAAAACTTTTGCTATGTTACCTTGCCTGCAAACAGGCCTTTCCTTTGGCTCTTAATTTTCTCAACCATATATTGTCTGTATTCCGAAATTCCTAAAGCCCAAGTGTGCCGAGCACTGTATTATGCTGCAGGTCAGTTGATTGGGTAAGATAGTGCTGCTGCACAATTACACTAATGCGAAACTTCACTTTTCTCAAAATTTTTAGGATGGTGCATGCTTGTGTTTTTTCAGGTTGTTAAAATCAGGAAATGAAAACAGCTTTGCCTAGTTTCACTGAATGTACAATGACAAACAGCAGTGCGCACAGCTCCAAAAAAAAACATCTTAGAAATTGTGTAGAGGTGCACGGTTGTGGTGAAAATCCACAAACAATTAGGACACCGGCATTCATAGGAAATTTAACTTATTTAATATGGGCAAAAATGCATAGCAACACATCTTTTTCTGTGTATTTTTGCTTATATTAAATAAGTGAAATTTCTATCAGTGCTTCTATTATTGTTTACTGAATATACAACCGCAATTCCAAAAAGTTGGGACACTGTGTAAAATGTAAATAAAAACATTTCGCAAATCTTTTTTGACCTATATTTAATTGAATACAGTACAAAGACAAGACATTTAATGTTCACAGTGGTACACTTTGTTTTTACACTTATTTTGAATTTGATACCTGCATCATGTTCCAAAAAGCTGGCACAGGGGCAACAAATGACTGAGAAATTTGTGGAATATTTGAAAAAACACCTTTTTGAAACATTCCACAGGTAAACAGTAATTACAATTAATTTGTAACAGATTTAAGTATCATGAAAGGGTATGAAACGAGCATCCTTGAAATGCTCAGTTTTTCACAAGCAAGGATTGTCACTTTGTGGAAAAAATGCTGGGTCAATGTCTAGTGTCGAGGCAAAAAGTCAAGGTCTAGAGCCGTGCCAGAAAGCTCGCGACCTCGCTCCCTACTTCCCGAACAAACTTTCTTTGTCTTCTATTAGATATCAAAAACTCAAATACTCCGAGGTCAAAAAAATCACTGGAGACACGCAGAATCAGATGCAACTGAGTTTAATGTGCTCGCAGGCAACAAACACATCACAACTCAATGAGTCAAGCTCGTGAGCAGGACTGGGATTTCTTTGTTTGCGCTCGCTTTTTTA
The DNA here is from genome assembly GCA_026686955.1 of Epinephelus cyanopodus. Classification (NCBI taxonomy): domain Eukaryota; kingdom Metazoa; phylum Chordata; class Actinopteri; order Perciformes; family Serranidae; genus Epinephelus; species Epinephelus cyanopodus. Next base: position 41,360,503 of record CM048929.1, read on the forward strand.
TCGTGGAATTTCTGCTGAGTCGTCTCTTTTCCTTAACTTTTTCCACTTGGCACTGATCATTAAGGTGTCACATTTCTGCTGAGATGACACTTTTTTCTGCTGAGTTTACACTTTTTTTAGTCCTTCCTCCTCTACGGTCATATCAGGACAAACTGCAATTCCCTTAACTTTACACTAGTGTTTTCTGAGCCCATCCTCATGCTATTTTTAGAAATGATTCACAGTGGGTCCTAGGTACTCCTCCACCACAATAAGTGCTCAATGAGTGTGCGTGTGTCATAAGAATAAATGAAATATTAAACCAGTGTGTAATTTGTCAGTTGCACAAAGTACTTTGCTTCAACATGTACCTTTAAAGGTCAGTTTAAAGTTACAGTACAAACATTATAGTAAATATTACACTTCACTAGTCCAGCAGTTAAAGATCAATGTCAGCCTAGGTTGCAGGTCAATGATTGACTTTGTAGTCATATCACTTGACCTGCGGCCATATGTTCTGGACACTTGGGTGAAGAGAGGAGCAGAGCTGTCAACTGATCACCACCTGGTGGTGAGTTGGATCAGATGGCAGGGGAGGACGCCACGCAGACCTGGCAGGGCCAAATGAGCAGTGAGGGTCTGCTGGGAACGCCTGGCGGAAGAACCTGTCAAGATGATCTTCAACTCCCACCTCCGGGAGAGCTTCGACTGCATCTCGAGGGCAGAGAGGGACATTGAGTCCAAATGGGCCTTGTTCCACTCTGCAATTGTCGAGGGGGCAGGTGCGAGCTGTGGCCACAAGGCCACTGGGGCCAGTTGCAGCGGTAATCCCTGAACCCGCGAGTGGACACCAGAGGTGAGGGGAGCCGTCAGGCTAAAGAAGGAGGCCTACAGGGCAAGGTTGGTCTGTGGGTCTCTTGAAGCAGCTGGCGGGTACTGGCGGGCCAAGCGCAGTGCAGCAGCAGTCGTGGAGGCAAAAACTTGGGCGTGGGAGGAGTTTGGTGAGGCCATAGAGAAAGACTGTCGATCGGCTCCAAAGAGGTTCTGGCAAACCGTCCAGCGCCTCGGGGGGGAAGGCAGCAACTTGCTCACACCGTTTACAGTGGGGGCGGGGAGCTGCTAACGTCAACTGGGGACATTGTCGGGCGGTGGAAGGAATATTTTGAGGAGCTCCTCAATCCCACCAACACGTATTCCGTGAGTCGTGTGGCCAGCAGTAAGTCGGACCTGTTCCCAGTGAGAGTTGGACTCCGCCAGGGCTGCCCTTTTTCACCGATTCTGTTTATAACTTTCATGGACAGAATTTCTAGGCGCAGTCGAGTGGTGGAGGGTGTAAGGTTCAGTGACGGAAGGATCTCGTCCTTGCTTTTGCGGATGACGTGGTCCTCCTAGCCCCATCGAACAGTGACCTCCAGCTCTTGCTGGGACGGTTCGCAGCCGAGTGTGAAGTGGCTGGGATGAATCAGCACCTCCAAGTCTGAGGCCATGGTCCTCAGCTGGAAAAGGGCGGATTGCCCACTCCTGGTCGGGGGGGAGGTCCCACCTCAGGTGGAGAAGTTTAAGTATCTCGGGATCTTGTTCACGAGTGATGATAGGATGGAGCGGGAGATTGACAGGCGGACTGGGACAGCGTCAGCAGTGATGCAGGCGCTTAACCAGTCCGTTGTGGTGAAGAGGGAGCTTAGCCAGAAAGCTAAGCTCTCAATTTACTGGTCGATCTACGTTCCAACCCTCACCTATGGTCATGAGCACTGGGTAGTGACCGAAAGAATCAGATCGCGAGTACAAGCGGCTGAAATAAGTTTCCTCCGCAGGGTGGCTGGGCTCAGCCTTAAAGATAGTGTGAGGAGCTCAGACATCCGGGAGGGACTCGGAGTAGAACCGTTGCTCCTCCACATTGAGAGGAGCCAGTTGAGGTGGTTTGGGCATCTGGTAAGGATGCCTTCCGGACGCCTCCCTTGGGAGGTGTTTCGGGCAGGTCCAACAGGGAGGAGACCTCGGGGCCGCCCCAGGACATGCTGGAGGGATTACATCGCCCGGCTGGCCTGGAATGCCTCGGAAGAGCTGACGGAAGTGGCTGGGGAGAGGACTGTCTGGGCTTCTTTGCTGAGGCTGCTGCCCCTGTGACCTGGACCCGGATAAGTGGAGGATGACGAGTATGAGTACAAATATCTTTAAAAGATTCAGAGAATCTGGAGAGGTCTCTGCATGTAGGGAGCAAGGCTAAAAATCAACATTGAGTGTCAGTGACTTTTGATCCCTCAGGCTGCACTGCATTAAAAGATTGCATAAAGGATATTACTGTGGACTGAGCACTTTTGAAAATGATAGTCGGTAAACACAGTTTATTGCTGCATCTAGAAACGCCACTGACTTCACTGGGTCTAAGCTCATCTGGAACGGACTGACACAAAGTTGAAAAGTATGCTGTGATCTGACAAGTCCACATTTCAAATTGTGTTTGGAAACCATGGACGTTGTGTCCTCTGGGCTAAAGAAGAGAGGACACCAGCTCAGTTACCAGCTCTATGTTCAAAGCCAGCATCTGCGGAGGTATGGGGTTGTGTAAGTGTCCATGGCATCATGGACAACATAATGGATAACATCTGTGAAGGCACCCTTAATGCTGCAAGGTACATACAGGTTTTGGAGCCACATATGCTGCCATGCAGATGATGACTTTTTCAGGGATGTCCCTGTTTATTTCAGCAAGACAGTGAGACACATTCTGCTTGTGTTACAACAGCATGGCTTAATAGTAAAAGAGTGCGGGTACCACATTGGCCTGCCTGCAGTCCAGACCTGTCTCCCATGGAAAATTTAAGTCATATATAAAGCAAGAATGGAGAGAATTTCACTTTCAAAACTTCAACAATTTGTGTCCTTAGTTCCCAAACACTTATTGAGTGTTGTCAGAGTTGTCAGTGTTGCATTGGGGTGCAGTAGCTCAGTCCATAGGGACTTGGGTTGGGAACCAGAGGGTCCCCTGTTCAAGTCCTTGCCTGGACCAAATATGGAGCGTGGACTGGTAGCTAGAGAGGTGCCAGTTCACCTCCTGGGCACTGCTGCGGGGCCCTTGAGCAAGGGTTTAATATATAGGTTAAGAAGTATTTGCAAATCATTACATTCTGTTTTTATTTCCTTTTTACACAGCAACCCATCTTTTTGAATTGGAGTTGTAGTTATCAACACTCTACATACAGGACTGAGACAACTCTGTGTTTGCATTAAATATTTATCTCCAGAGGACCTGATTCAGACAGATCCTGAGTTTGAGTTGTAACCAAGCCCCACTCATGGCAGCTGTAGCTTTCTGGATCCATGACCATGCGTTTACAGGTCACAGATAGATTCTGCTCTGTCTGGGCCCCCAGTTTCCACAGAAGTTTATCCCCCCCTCGCTTTGTTTTTGGCCCATTTAGTCTGCCTCCACAAAAGTTCTTCTCTATACTTTGCTTCACAAAAATATCCTTTTGTCTCCACAGTCATCATTTTGTTGTTGTAATGATCACTAAGTTTTTTAATTTTCTTGTACTTGTTCTCTCTTTTATACTGCTAAAAGTCTGACCCAAGCATAACAGTATGCAGCACAGCTAGGCTTTTGTGAAAGAATTTGTAAGTTGAGAAATTGTAGTGCCAAAGGAAAGGGCTGACTGACAGAAAAGTAGAGTAGTGAAAATAACCCTAATCAACTAATGCATTTCTGAGCTTCTGGGGTGCTTGTCCCATCTGCTTCTCCAAACAGGGACTGCGCAGACCACCATCTCATGTATGCAATACACTGACTACAGATTAAAACCTCATATAGCCTGTCTTCAAAAATTCTTAACTGTTTACTGTAAGGTTCAACTTGCAACTGCTGGCCCATGTTTTGTATCAAAGTGTTAATTTGGAGGTTCTTTGTCCTTCACAGGTGTTGAATGCAGTTCTGCTCCTGTTCGCTGTGCGTTACCAGTTCCTGCCCAGTGTCTGGCTGGTGTTCGTTATAATTCTATATGAGGGTCTGCTCGGTGGAGCGGCGTATGTCAACACCTTCTACTTCATCAGCAAGGAGGTCAGATATATGTCAGTCGGGATGCAAACAGCTCGCTTTTCGGCAACTCTCGTTTTTTTCATGTCAATTTGGGTGACTTGTGGGAATTGTGTAGATCTGAGGAGGGTTTTTTTTTTGGGATAGGGTTGTCAGGTCCATTTTTTAGCTTTGACTTTGGACTTTTTTTTTTTCTAAATTCGCGAAACAAATATTAGTAGTTATGTTTTTTTTGGGCTTGTTCTGAAACGCTTGTTATTAGCGGGAACGCAGTTCATTTGCTGTCCTTACCACCAGTTTAACTAATCACACTGTAGGCACTCAAACCCAAACCATTGACAGTGTTTCCCCTAGGTTTACAGCTTTTGGGGGGGGGGTAACAAACAAAAAAATGTTGGCCCACTTGACATGCTGCTGTGTTGTGCTACAGTGTATTCAAATACTGGAATTTCTTATTTACGTGACAGTGCCTGAACGCAACACAGGCTGTGTGTGTTTAATGTTTAATGTCAGACCTATTTAGACTTTTTATCCTGTTATCATTGTCCAAACAAGAAAGTTTATGTACTCAGGCAAATGCATGAAGTCACATTTCTGTGCTCCAACCACTAACCTGCTTTGTGGCTCCTTTAAATTGAGAGGCAAAATCGAACATTCAGAATTTGACGTCATGAGCGACTTGAGCTGCTTTCGCTGCCAGAAATATTTTACCAGCGGCGCTGCTAGAGCGAATTCAGGTATTTTGCAGCTCTGGCAGCTTTTGGTGTGAACGTACAGTTACAGTGAAAGTAAAATAACTCAACTTCTGCAACTTCTTTACTTCATTTTCATTCATTCATTTATTCTTTTCCACATTTTGGTCAGCTAGTTGGTTTGGTAGAGTATGTATTTGTTAAGTAATTTTGAAATGGTTGCTTATGAAATGCTGATTAGTCCATGCATGTACAGTACAGGCCAAAAGTTTGGACACACCTTCTCATTCAATGCGTTTTCTTTATTTTCATGACTATTAACATTGTAAATAGGTCAATAGTAAACATGTTAAGAGATTTCATAAACTACCAGCTGTGAAAGCTGTGTGCTTACAAAGTTGCTTGGTGATTGAGATGTTATATACCTTTATGTGATGAGCCACACCCTCCGCAATATTCATTGCCTTATAGAAGCTCAGTTTTAGTAAGTTTTCCAACTTTTGCCAAGAGTGAACTTTAGATATTGGTCCCTAGATTATGTTCACCGAGTATCATGCAGATTGGTCAAACTTCCTAGAAAGAGATTGATTTTAAGTGTTTTTCAAAAAATTAAAAATGGCGGAATATCTATATAACCGGAAGTGATTGGTTCTTGAGGAAAATTGGTTCCTCATGAGGAGAGGCATCTCTGTGCAAAGTTTCATGTCTCTATGACATACGGGGCATGAGATATGCCCATTCAAAGTTTGCAATTTTAATCAGTTGCTATAGTGCCCCCCCTTTGGCCAAATTATGTAACATTGCTTCATTCGCATCCTCCCATGACTCTCTACACCACTGTGTTCAAGGGCGCGAATCTCATGAAGCAACATATATATGATATATATGTATTTGTTAAGTAATTTTGAAATGGTTGCTTATGAAATACTGATTAATCCATGCATGTACTGCATCCTATATATATATATATATATATATATA
>CM048929.1:41368684-41547119 GCA_026686955.1 Epinephelus cyanopodus
GATGGAGAACCACAACATTCGCACCATGCCTTGGCCTGCTCAATCACCAGATCTTAATCCAATTGAAAACCTGTGGAAAATCATCAAACTCAAAATGGAGAACCACAAGCCCAAAACAAAGAAAATTTGTTTGAATTTGTCCAACAGGAATGGGCTGCTGTGACAGCAGAACAATGTCAGAAGCTGGTGGAGAGCATGCCAAGACGCATGGCTGCAGTCATCAAAAACAATGGTTATGCAATCAAGTATTAACTCTTGTGTGTATCATGTGTTTAAAGCAAACAGAAAAGAAAACATGGAATGCTTAAAAGTAGTGTTTTTGGCGGTACAATGCCATAGCTATTGATGTAAGAATTTAAGTAATTTTGGTTATTATCAAGAAAACCATGGAAAATGAATAGTTCTTAGTTCTTAAATTAAACTCTCATGAGCTATTTTTGTTGTTATCATTATAATTGTCCAAACAAATGTACCTTTAGTTGAGCCAGGCATTAAAATTAACAAGAAATTGAAGAAAACAAGGGTGGTCTAATAATTTTTTCCATGACTGTATGTATATATGTATATATATGTATATGTGTATATACATATATATGGATATATATATATATATATGGATATATATCGGCAGAGAGAGAGAGAGAGAGAGAGAGAGAGAGATAGATATATATATATATAAATATATATAGGATGCAGTACATGCATGGATTAATCAGTATTTCATAAGCAACCATTTCAAAATTACTTAACAAATACATATATATCATATATATGTTGCTTCATGAGATTCGCGCCCTTGAACACAGTGGTGTAGAGTCATGGGAGGATGCGAATGAAGCAATGTTACATAAATTGGCCAAAGGGGGGGCACTATAGCAACTGATTAAAATTGCAAACTTTGAATGGGCATATCTCATGCCCCGTATGTCATAGAGACATGAAACTTTGCACAGAGATGCCTCTCCTCATGAGGAACCAATTTTCCTCAAGAACCAATCACTTCCGGTTATATAGATATTCCGCCATTTTTAATTTTTTGAAAAACACTTAAAATCAATCTCTTTCTAGGAAGTTTGACCAATCTGCATGATACTCGGTGAACATAATCTAGGGACCAATATCTAAAGTTCACTCTTGGCAAAAGTTGGAAAACTTACTAATACTGAGCTTCTATAAGGCAATGAATATTGCGGAGGGTGTGGCTCATCACATAAAGGTATATAACATCTCAATCACCAAGCAACTTTGTAAGCACACAGCATTCACAACTGGTAGTTTATGAAATCTCTTAACATGTTTACTATTGACCTGTTACTTTAATATGGACAATTCAAGGTTGTAATTTCAATAGCTTTTTCATTTAATGATATATTGACATGAAAAGTTTTAACATGTATCTGTGTGACATCCTGTTAGTGATTCTGTGTATATGTGCAGTAATGCATCGCCATAGTACCCTGTTCTGTGTACAGCTGTGTTGCAACTCTGTGAAGGTTTGTCATTCTACATTAAATGTGTGTTCATTCTGTCTTTGTTTTGTCCATCTGTCTTTGTTTTGTCCAACAGACTGAAGACAGACAGAGGGAGTTTGCCATGGCTGCTGCAAGTGTAGGAGACAGTTTGGGCATAGCTCTGGCTGGACTCACTGCTCTCCCTGTCCACAGATACTTCTGCTCCCTATGAGCCAGCCCACACACCAACCAGCAGAATGAAGAAGCAGGACTTAACAGTGTCCCTTTTGAAGGATTTCTTTTAACCAAAATTAGTTTTTTAGTTATACACATATTAATATATATAGATATATATATATATATATATATATATATATATATATATATATAATATTGATTCCACATACTGTATTTAATGCCTATTCCTAATCACAAAAAGTTAGCCATCAAGATGGAGGCTGGGCTTGTTTACTAACCTGTCCTTTTCTCAGGGCCATGCTGTGAGCAGCAGTGATAAGAGCCAGTTATCTCATGACACAAATAGTTTTCAAGAGGACGGCAGGGTAGACACTGTCTTAAAGTAAGGGGAAAATCTGACATCTTTTATATGGGTCAGTGTTTAAAGTAAATGTAGTCCACTGAAGAAATAAATCCTCAGTATAGACAATATAGACAGAGAGCGGAGTTTGCAGCTGCACGATCAGTTATTTTTCCTCCTTCCAGGGTCATCATTTGATGGAGAATGTGATCCGTGATAATGTATGAGGAGGCAGTAATGTACTCCATACTGCTTTGGTAGATAAATAGATCCGTCCTTTATTAATTACTAAAATTTGGTCTGTATAATATATGTTTATAATTAAGTTGTCTTTGGGAACATATCTTTCATTTCACACAGTATTGGGCTATTTAATATGCTGATGAAATTATTCATTCATTTGGCATATTTCCCACTGAAATTGTTGGCTGAGGCCGTGGCTGCCGTGCAAAAAGATATGGCTGGCAGCAAGAACTCTCCGGAACCTGAGCTGTAGAGAGCAAACACCAACTGGCAGTGCCTTTGCTTAAATCACCCTCCGATGCCTACAGAAACTGAATATTTGAACGTGGGCAGTTTTAGTTGGATACTGTCACTGAGAGAACCTGTGTGTGCAGTGCATGAAAGTTTTCCTTGCATGCATAAGGTGTGCTGGAGACCAGCATCAGGATTCTAAAAAAATAACTGGAAAAGACAACCAGACAAGGAGCAGGGCTTAGAGGACAGATGACCACTGAGTGCGTGTTTTTGTTACTTAAAGGCATTTTGCTATTTTGTTTAGTTGCCTCTTAGCTAAATTATGTATATTAGATATATAAATAAGATAAGATAAAAACAAAGGGAGTGAGGCTGCACTGCCACTGACAGTATGAAAAATAATGAAAGTAGTAGTAGTAGCAGTAGCAGTAGCAGTGCACTAACATTAGTGGTTCATATCAATGCTTGTCCTGTAGCTGCTCAACAAGAAAATGATAATGATGTTTTTTTTTACAAATACTTCGGGTAGAAAACCAGCAGAGTTTAGCTATTTGTCACGTTTTTCACGTCACTATATCACTGTGTAGACTAATCTGATGTTTAAGTCTATAAACACAATGATTGAACAAACGTTACTATTTCTGTGTGCACGTTTTAGAATTAACATGGTTATCGTAGATTAGCTGGGCTAACCGTTAGCTGTTAACGTTAGCCGTTAGCTGTTAACGTTAGCCGTTAGCGGTGTCTGTAATAACCATAGACTGTATAAAAATAAGGTAATAACTCAATAAACGGTCCGTGAATAAAATATTTTTTCCAGTGGATATCTTAGTTACAACATGATTGAGCTAGCAAAGCAGTTTTGTGTTGCTATGTGTGGTATTTATTCAGTTATGGGAAATCACATTGTCTGGAAAGCATCAATGGCTGCAGCTGACAGGGACAGCTAGCAAAGCTCACATCAGGACATCATCTGTTACAAGCCTCCCGTTGTCAGATACAACATGAAACTACTCCACTTAGCTCAATCATGTTGTAACTCAGACATCCGCTGGGGGAAAAAAAAAAAAAAAAATCACGTTGACGAGGCGGTGTTTTGGGTGGAGTGGTAGCTATGCACGCGGAGCTTGCTGTTTCTGTAGGTACACATTTCCTGAGGACACCTGCACGTCTTGGCCACACCCCCTCCATTGTAATTGGCTAAAGCGCAGCATGTTCAAACTCAAAGCCCCGCCCAGCCCCCTCTCTGGTCGTCTTTCACACAGGGCTGCCGTCAGATTCTACAATGTCTGGAGAGATTAAGCATTAAGTAACTGTAATTTTACTGATCTCATTTACTATTATTTGTGACAATAAAGTGTCAATCTTTTACTACCCTTTACAGCTGGCATTGTACTGAATAACCTACTGCAATTTTAAAACCAATAAACAACACAAAACAAGCACAAAAAAAGCGTTTGTGATGATAATTAAGACTTTTTGATTGTCTTTCTTTGTAATAGCTACTGAGAGGTTGGGATATTTATTTTCTATTATGCAATTACAGTTTTATTTTGTGTCCTAAATACTTCCACACAGTCAAAGAGCCTAACCATTGAGTACTGACTGTTGCAACACCATGGCATTCATTTTTGAATAAACACAGCCGAAGTAATGGTAACCAAGTTGCTTCTCTGAACAGAGGAGAGCCAGTGGATGAAATAGTATTAAGGCTCTGCGTATTCGTAGAACCAGATTTAATCAGGTTATTGGTTAACTAACTGATGTGTTATTGGGTGTGAATGCTGAAAGCAGCTTCAAAATTCTTTATTTGGGGTGCCTGCTGTAGAACACAGGCACAACCTATTACTATTGTTTGCGTTTATTAGTGTGGATGCTTCAGCAGCCTAGAGGCTGACATTTTTTCAGGAGTACCCTGGGTCACATGATTTCCGTGGGATTCCCACGGGATGGGAATCAATTCCCTATTCTTCACGTGATTGGGACAGGATGGGAAAAAAAAAGTCAACGGGAGCGGGCGGGACTGGGAATCATAATTAGGCCTGTTAATTGCACCGTAAATTAAAAGGGATTAATCGCCATATTTATGCGTGCTTGTTTTCCTTGTCTCTCTCTCCACCAAAGAGACCGGACAACAAGAGCATTCACTTCCATGCACAGTCTGGCAGCCAGGTGAGTTGCTTCATTAGCGTAATGAATGGAGGGAAAGCTCTTGTCATCAAGTGTCTTTGTCTCTGTGGGGGAGGCGGGGCTATGGGCTACACACAGTGCGATCTTTGTGAGTGGGAGACCAGGCGGAGAAGAAAACAGAGAGTTGAGTGTAAAAGAAAGACATGGAACTTGTTCCTAAACCAAATGCCACGGCCCCTGTGTGGGAGTGTTTTGGATTTAAACTAAATGACAGAGGGCAGCCCAGTAATTTGGACGAGCCGGTGTGCCAGGTTTGTTCTAAAACCAAATCAACAAAAAGAGCGAATACGACAAACTTAACTGCACACCTGCTACAACAGTACCATGCTGTTCTAACACTGATGCGTCAGATTAATAATTTAATGATGCCATATATAATATCAGTCAGAGGAACCAAACACTACTTCTACTGCAATACTTAACCACATTTTTCTCTCTCAGAACTAGTTCTTATGACGTGTTGTCTAACCACATCAGAAATCAAATGTGTTTGTCATTCTGAACAGCATCAAGGTGGAGTGAATGTTAAAAAAGGGTGAATTCAGGCATAGCTATTGAGACACTTTTTGTAATTCTGTCTAGTGATCGCATTCTTGTCATCAATTTGAGAAAATAACCCAACATATGATGCGTTTCTGAATTCCTCAAGGTGTCTACTTGTTTTATGTGAAGACATTAAATGTATATGATATTTCTACAAAGTATGGCTCACCATTTTATTGCTGCTGACACAAAACTTTCTTTCAGTGACATGTTTGGTAATTTGGGACAGCGTGTTTGGAAATTTGGGACAGCATATTTGGTAATTTGGGACACACTTTAATCAGTGTAAGTGCTTTCTTTCAACCCTAATGACATATTTTAAAGAATATTTAAACTGATTTCTTCATTTACTTAGCCTTAAATACATGACTAAGGTTACTTGGTACTGTGGGTTAGCCTATTATGTGTTATGATAGCTGAATAAATTATTTCATCAACAGGTTTAGTCTTAGGCTATTGATTAAGGTGTTAAAGTGATTAAAGAATCCAACATGTTTTCAGAAATATTGAATTTATTGAAAACAGATTCATCAACACATCAATTCATGAAAACAACTCATTAAGGTTTGTAAACATTAACGTTAAAAGCACATTAAAACATTAAAATTGCTGATATGACAGAACTACAGTGTGTTCATCAATGGCAACATTTTTGGAACAATCAATGTAAACTTTTTTTTGTCACTTTGAGTTCAAGTATCACCTCCTCTTTTCTCTTAAATATTAACATTAAACCATTAAAAAAAAACTACAATGACATCAGCATTATTGTAACAGCGTCAACATGTAGGCCTAAACTTTTTCCCCTATTTAATTTTGAGTTTCAAATTTCACAGTCTCACATTCACTTCTTGCAGGCTCCACAAGAAATCCACTCCTCTTCTCTCTTCAGATCTTTTTTGTCCCTGTACTTTCCTCCACAAATGGTGCACAGATTATCCTCAGTTTTCTGCTTCTTTTGTGGTTGCTTCCCCTTACCTTTCCTTTTGGCTCTGCTTTCATTCATTCATTTCATTTTCCTTTATTTGTTTTGGAGGGACATTGCACATTGATAAACATTTCATTTATAAAAGAAAAAAAAAAATGTAAATGCGCCCGAATTAGCCAAAAGGCTAGTTTACATCGGCTGTCCCCCCTGCCAGAACTAAAAGGCCAGTACCTGGTAGGGACGAATAAAAGAGAAATACAGAGTATACAAATACAAAGTGTAAAATACCATGTGTATCAACAATAAAAATACAAAGAGATACATAATAAATAACAAGCTAAATTCACAGTTTCATAAAATGTAGTCCAGTCTCTAGATAACATACTCTAACATAATGCTTATGATCAGATAAAGGAAGATGCACTCAGGCAATACTATTTCACTTTCAATGTTGACATCTTTGATTATCAATTAGCCAACTCTTAAGTTTGTTTTTAAAGGAGATGTATGAACTGGACTCTCTGATGTTCTGTGGGATCTTATTCCACTCTAGGGCTGTCTTGTAGGAAAAAACAGACTGTCCAAATGAGCTCTTTCGGAGAGGGATTTTACAGTCACCTCTGATTGCTCCTCTAGTCACAGTGGTTGTTGTAGATCCAAAGTGAATTAGGCTGCAGAGCGGAGGAGGTGCAGTGCGCTGATGAATTCGGAACATCAAACAACAATTTTTGAAGATGATGACATTTTCCCAGCTTAACAGCCTGTATTTTTGTAATATCGGGCAGTGATGGTATGTTCTAGATTTTTTATCCAAAACTTTAAGAGCTTGTTTGTATAGAGACATGACCGGTTTTAAGGTGGTGCAGTTAGCAGTGAACCAGGTGGGTAAGCAGTAGTTTATGTGGGATAATATAAGAGAAGACAAGTACATTTTTGCAGCTTTGGTGGTCATATGATTTCTGAGTTGACGGAAATTTGCCAGAGCAACCCTTAAATTTTTACAAATCTTGGAGACATGTTTTTTAAATGTGAGATTACAGTCAATCACGATGCCTAAGTATTTGTATTCCTTTACTATTTGTATTCTCTGTCCAGCAATTAACACTTCAGGTTCTACATATGCTTTTTTTGTTTTGTCAAGAACATAGCAACTGTTTTAGTGGTATTGAGTTGTAGGCAACAGTTGTTCAGCCACTCACTTACTGTGACCATGGTTTTTGTTAGTAGTGAAGCGGCTTCTGTGTTTCTACCTTTTACAAAAATGACAGTGTCATCTGCGTACATAAGGACTTCACAGTCCTGGCACACAGACGGCAGGTCATTGATGTAAAGAGTAAAGAGTATTGGACCTAAGACCGATCCTTGTGGCACACCTGATGTAAGGTTTTTATAGTTGGACATTGAATTATGGATTTTAACACACTGAATTCGATTGGAAAGATATGATTTGAACCAATTGGAGGCGGATATAGAAAAATTAAATTGACTTAGTTTAGCCAGTAAGACGTTATGATTGACTGTATCAAATGCTTTCCTAAGGTCGAGAAAGACAGCACCAACTACACCACCTCGGTCGATCAAAGATTTGACCCTCTCAGCGAAGTAAACAGTTGCAGTTTCTGTGGAATGATTGGTCCTAAAGCCATGCTGCATAGGATGCAGGAGTTGATTGCTATTAAGATGAGAGATTAGTTGTTCTGCCACCAATTTTTCAATTACCTTCGATATGACGGGAAGTATACTTATGGGCCTATAGTTTGATACGGATTCAGGGTCGCACTTTTGAAGATGGGAACAATAGCAGCTGGTTTCCAATGTTCTGGGAAACCACCCTGTCTCTCTGAGAATGAGATATTTGCAATATGAGTTATTTGTTTCTTCACCAGAGGGCACAAGTCCCTGATCATTGTAGAGTCCATTCCATACACATCTCTAGATTTTTTGGTTTTAAGTGAGTTAATTACTTTTTCTACTTGTGATTCTGTCACCTTTTCAAGGTTAAAGCTATGTTGCTCTGGGTTTGGAGCAATGATGGTGTGAATGTAAGAGTTTGGAAAGCTGTTGGCAATGCCAGCTACAGAATCAACAAAGTACTCATTAAAAGATTCAGCCACCACAGATGCTTTTTTTATTAAGTTACTGTCAATCTTTAATTCAATCTGTTTTCTTACCTCATTTTGTCCAATTAGTTTCTTAATTTCTTGCCATATAATTTTGGGGTTTCCTTTAGAATTCTCTATTATTTCCAGAAAGTAATTTGCCTTGGCTTTCCTAATTTCTCTGGTCGTTTGATTTCTTAGTGATGTGAACTTTAGCCTCCGTTGTTAATTTCAATTTCAATGCCATTTTTAGGGCCCGATCTCGTTCCTTCATGTTTTGACTTAAACTTTGGCTTATCCATGGGAGAGGGGCCTTTTTATTTTTACTTCTAACTTTCTTAGAGAAATCCCTGATTGTTTTATTTAGTTTTTCTGTAAGGCACTGACTAGTATACTCCAAATTGTCGGATACCAGCAGATCATCCCATTTAATATCCTTTACCGCATTTTTAAAATCTTCCCTTTTGTTGTTTGGTATCTTCATACATTCGAAATTCGATTTTGCGTTAGGGCTCCTTCTATTTAGTTTTCGAGTCATCAAAATCATATTATGGTCAGATAGCCCTGTTAGAAGATTGTATGAATTGCATATTCTTTCAGGCTTATTGCTAAAGAGAAGGTCAATTTGGGTTGAGGAGGAGTTGGTGAGCCTAGTTGGTCCGTCAACTATTTGTTTTAGATTAAAACTATCGGTTACTTGTTTTAAATGCTTCCTTGTGGATCTGTTTAGCCAATTAACATTTAGGTCACCTATTACAAGAACTTCTCTGTTAAAGTTACACTGAAGTAATAGTTCTCTAAACTTCTCGTAGAAGCTACCATTTGCTGAAGGGGGACGGTAAATCACTATAAGGGTAAATGACATTGATGTCGACAGTACCATATTTAAACCAAGGCATTCCAGTTCACAATTCACAAACTTAATCTCTTTACAGCAAATTGTTTCCTTTACATAGCAGAGAACCCCACCACATTTCCCCTGTTTTCTATCATTTCTAAAAATATTAAAGCCGGGCACATTCAATCCGGCTGTTGGCGAGTTTTCATTTAACCATGTTTCAGACATTCCGAGGAAGTCCACATTAGATTCATGCAATAGATGTTGTACTTGCTCACATTTAGAGAGGATGCTTCTAATGTTTATATGTCCACCTAGAAGTCCTTTGGGTTTGCTACGAGGATCCCAAAGTAGCCTAGAGTTGTTTACTGTGTTAAAAACCTTCCTTTTCCGGTGCTTGGCTATTGCTTTGTTAATGCAGTATGCCTTTACTTGCGTTTTTCTGGTGGATCCACCAGCTGCTAGGCGCTCCGCCTTCGGCACGGACCCACTGGAGGTCCGTTGCTGTAGCCTGTCTGATGTCTTGGCGGGCAGGCTTATCGCCGAAGCTAGCTGATCGGCTAGCGTGCCCGCAAGAGCAGCCGTAGCTCCACCAGCTTCTCTGTACTCCGCCGTCGGCACGCACCTTCAGAAGGTCCGCTGCCGCAGCGCTGACGTCTCGGCTGCCGCCACTGATGCCAGCTGATCGGGTAGCTGGGGGACAGGCAAGTCGTCGGTCACTGGCGTCCGCTCGACAGGCAGCCCCGCTGGAACAACCGCCACCCGGTCATTGTGTCCCGCGGTGGGACCGCCGCAGCCAGTCTGCCAGGCGCACTGCTGCTCTCCGTGCCAACATCCCCAATACCTGGCCCCGGGCACGGATGCACGTCCCCGG
The DNA here is from genome assembly GCA_026686955.1 of Epinephelus cyanopodus. NCBI lineage: Eukaryota > Metazoa > Chordata > Actinopteri > Perciformes > Serranidae > Epinephelus > Epinephelus cyanopodus. Next base: position 41,378,623 of record CM048929.1, read on the forward strand.
ATAGCAACAGGTAAAGCGTAATGATGATGAGGCGGTCACGATGATGTTTCCCTCGGGTGTTGCTGGAACACGTGTGATGGTATTGTCCAGCGGTGGAAACAAACGCCTTCAAAAGCGTATATTTGCCATACCCGAGGTGTTTAACATAACCACTGTTAACTGTGAAGTTGAGGAAGTTTTCCTCAGGGTTAAACAAAGGACCCACGTCTAGAGGATTTAGATTTAAAATAAATCCGAAAGTTAACAGTGTTAGGAGAGCACCTGCCGCACCCAACCTGCCTGCTGCCATCTTAATTCCTGCCATCTCGAACAGCTTTGAACATAGTCAAAGTGTGTAAGGTGGTAGGTTGAGGCTTGGATCTTTTTGGCTTGCTGGTAGATGGGCGATTGTGGGTAGGCAGTGTGATGAGTTCATCAAAGCTGGTCTTCACCTCGACTACGGTGAGATGTGGAGGCATCATATCAGTGGTCTGAGTAGATGTGGAGGGAGCCACTGTGGGGTCTAAGGTGGCAGACACATCTAAATCAACTGCTGGCACATCCAGATTACCTTCCAGGGGGATGTCCAGCTCAGGGGTCACCATCTCAGTCACAGCATTCTCCCTCTATGCAGTGACAGTGTTGTCGATCTCTGGAGCTTCTTCTCTGTCAGTAGTCAGGCTTGGAGCAAACAGAGACCTGTCAGTGAGTTGGGTCCAGAGGATATATCCCACTGCCCCTGAACCCTGCCTGTGCATTTTGAGGTGTTGCTGCACTTTTCCGTGCCTTTGAAAACACTCCAAAAAACAGTGGTTTCTGCAGCCTCTGCCCACCATTCTCCCTGGTGAAGAGACTGCCCTGCAGGTTCCAGTGGTACTTAATTCTCCTGAAAAATACCCTGTCTGCTGGCTGCGGAATGTGGGTGGTGTGTGCAGGAAAACAGACAACATGCACATGTGTTCTCTCATTAGCTCCAAGAACTCCAGATTAAAGACATGAGAGCTGTGCCCATCTAGGAGGAGGACATGTGGGCGGGGGTCATCCTTTGGTAGAGAAGCAATGAACTGTCTTCCCCAGTCCAGAAACACATCTGCATTTATCCATCTGGTCTCTGTTGCTTTGACCAGAGTGTTGTCGGGAGCCCCATAGCACCACTCATGGCGCAGATGCTTTCCGTTGCACCAATATCACTCAATCTGCAAATAGAAACCATCCATAAACGGTCCCCAACATGGCGCTTAAATATCTCTTTACTTAAAGACCCAGACTTTGACTAAATGGTGAGACGGGAGTGGGCAAACTTTCTTGAAGATAATGACTCTCCACATTTATCTCCATCTTTAATATGGGAGGCTGGAAAGGCAGTAATCAGAGGAAAAAATATATCATACTCCTCCTACAAGAAGAAACAGGAATTGCAAACGGAAAAAAACACTGAGGAAAAAAATTAAACAACTAACACAGGAATATGCAAACAATCCAAGTGATCAGGTATGGACCCAATTACAGTGTACAAAATCACAATTGGACAATATTCTATCAAAGAAAACTGAATTTATTATACAGCAACTAAGATATAATAACTTTGAACGCAGTAACAAATCAGGAAAATTTTTGGCAAATCAGCTCCAACGTAATAAAGAAAAATCTCTGATACCAACAATCCAGGAGCCGTCCGGAAATTACACACAATCTCCTCAAGAGATCAATCAGATTTTCTATTCTTTCTACCATAACTTATATTCAACAGTAAACAATCCAAACCCAGAAGATATTCAGGATTTTCTCGACAACCTAAATTTACCTCAATTATCCACGGAACACAGAAATATTTTAGATGCCCCCCTGACTATTAATAACCTGCAGAGCGCATTAGACAAAATGCCAACAGGTAAGGCTCCAGGTCCAGACGGCTTTCCTGCTGAATTTATAAAACATTTCTGGACAATATTAGCACCACTTTTCATTAGGACAGTGACAGAGATCAAAAAGAACGGAGGTATAAGACCTCACATGAATACAGCAGCAATCAAATTATTACTAAAGCCAGACAAAGACCCCACACTTCCTTCTAGCTACCGTCCTCTATCACTAATCAACAGTGATATCAAAATTATCTCAAAGGCACTTGCTTCTAGACTGGAGAAAATAATCGCATCAATAATTCATAATGATCAAACAGGCTTCATTAATGGCAGACACTCAAGTAATAACGTCAGAAGAGTTCTTAATTTGATAAGTAAAGCACAACGGGTTAATACAGAAGCAATTATTCTGTCACTTGATGCAGAAAAAGCCTTCGACAAGGTCAACTGGTCCTTCCTATTTGCCACCCTGAGTGGATTTGGCTTTGGGAGTCATTTATCCAGTGGGTATCAGCCTTATATAATTCCCCTAAGGCCACAGTCACCACCAATGGGATCACATCTAAAGGCTTCACTTTGCAGAGAGGAACCAGACAAGGGTGCCCACTCTCACCTCTACTGTTTGCAATATTCATCGAACCATTGGCTATGGCAGTCCGTCAGAACAGCAAGATCATAGGTATCCATTCCGCCAATTCAGAGCATAAAATTAATCTATATGCCGACGACATTTTACTTTATCTACAAGAACCGAAATCGTCGTTACATGAAGTATTTAATCTCATAACAAATTTTTTGAAACTTTCGGACTACTCCATCAACTGGTCCAAATCGACAATACTGCCAATAACGGAGAACTCTTGGAATCCTGCAGACCAAAAATTTTCTCTCCCTGTGGGCAACATAAGATACCTTGGCATAAATATTTCATCCAAACTATCAGACTTGGTCCACCTGAACTTTAGCCCGCTGCTAGATAAGATCTGTGGTGACCTGAAGTGCTGGAATTATCTTCCCATCTCCCTCCTGGGTCGAATAGCCACAGTTAAAATGAAAATTCTACCCCAAATTAACTATTTTTTTTCCATGATTCCATTGACACCCACATCGAAATGGTTCCTGTCATTAGATTCTGCAATTATAAAATTTTACTCAAAGAACAAAACAGTAAAAATTAGCCTAAGCACCCTTCAGAAAAACAAACTGGAAGGGGGTTTGGACGTTCCTAACTTTAAACATTACTATTTGGCTAACCAGCTACAATACCTATTGAAATGGTTATATCCTAACGAAGACTACAACTCCTGGCTCGAACTAGAACAGGCGGACTGCAACAATATAAAACTTTCTGACCTCCCGTTTATCACCACTACACTCAGACGTCGATTGCTTCCACCTTGTCAGCCTGGTGGAAAACACTAGAAATCACAAACTCTCAGATAGAACCTTGCTTGCTCTCTCCAATCTGGCACAACCCGGATTTTGAAATCAACAAAAGGCCTCTCCATTTTAGCACATGGGAGTTGAAGGGAGTAACTCATCTGCATCACCTTTTCCAAGACAATATACTTATGACATACACAAACTTATTTCAAACTTTTGAAATAAGAAATGGAAATTTTCTACAATATTTACAATTGATAAAAACAATCAAGAAGAGAATTCCAACGCCTCAGGACACTTTGCAGCCACCAGAATTTGCCAGACATATTACAAAGCTTTCTCCAAGTAATAAGAAGAACTTTTCCAAGATTTATAAATTACTGTCAAAGACCAGCTCTATACATTTACCAATTTTAAAATGGGAAAAGGGGCTGGGTGTATCACCGGACCCTGACTTCTGGCCTCAGATATGCAAAAATACATTTAAGATGACAAGACACACTAATATACAACTTATCCAATTTAAAGTACTGCACAGAACACACATCACCCAACAAAAGATGAATAGAATGGGCTTTAGTCAATCTGACACATGCACTCAGTGTACTCAGAACACTGCAGACACCTACTTTCATGCACCCTGGTTATGTTCACCCGTCCAGCACTTCTGGTCAACAGTCACTCAAAAACTCTCCTCCATTTTGGACTGCAGGATCCCATTATCTCCCAACCTGTGCTTAATTGGTGACCTGATGACAACTGACCTCCCAAACAGCCACTGCAACTCTTCTTGTAGCTCTCGCCATCGCCAAGAAAACAATCCTAGTCAATTGGAAAGATAAACAGACCCTCAACATCAACCATTGGCTAAATCTCCTTGTAGAACATATTTCGCTGGAGAAAATTTCTGCTGGCCACAGAAATCAATTATCATACTTTACAGAAAAATGGTCATTTATTCTGTCACTAAATGTGTCTGTATAGTGCCACTCAGCCTGTGAGCATATGCCACCTGTACATATAAATATTTCAAGTCTAGAAAGACTGTTGTGTCATATGTAACGTGTTTCTGTTAATGATGTAACCCCGGGCCGGGCGGTTTCCCCTGGGGGCGGGTGCGTCTGGACTGCTTGCCCTGTGTGCCTGGAGGGGGCAGGGTCTCCTTGTGCTCCCTGGGTGGTGCAGGGTGGGTGGGCTTCCTCCCCCTTCGCTCCGCTCCCGCCCTTCCCCCCTCCCTCCCCCCTCTCCCCATCCCTCCCTGCCCCTCTCTCCCGGCCTTGGGCGAGCCCGGGTCCTCCCCCGGGCTGGGGGCCTGGCATGGGGGCTGGTGCTGCCCGCGGGGGGTGTTCTGGTGCTGTGCAGTGTGGGCCTGCCCGTTGGTGTGCGCCGGTGGTGGGGGGCTGGTCGGATGGGGCCCGACTCTGGGTCTGGGGCGGTCTGGGGGGGTACTGGCCGGGTTGCCGGTTGGCCTGTCCTCCTGCGCGTCAGGGTTCGGGGGGGCTGGGTGGGGCTCGACGCCCGTGCTCCCTGGTGGCGCGTCTCGTCCTTCTGCTGGGGGTCGATTTGCTGCGGGCGGTGTGACCCAGGTCCAATGCGGGGGCCTGGCGCTGCAGTTGCTTGGGGGGCGGGGTTGGGTGGGGGCCTGTTGGGTTTCCTTGGGGCCCGCCTGGCCCGCTGTCCATGGGCGCTGGAGGCCTCGCAGCGCCGGGGTCTGGTTGGCGCTGCCTTCTAGCCCCTGTCATCCATCCCTCCAGCCTTTGGGCCGGGCCCACACTGGCCTGGCCTCCTAAACCACATTTAGTTCACTCTCCACACACATTCCACAGTTTTTAACGCATCACATACACTCACTCTTCGAGGCGCAGACCACGGATGGACTGGGGGGCTTCATGATGGGGCAGGCTATGGGACAGTGGTGTCCGGTAGCCCTCCATGCTGCCCCCCGGCCCATCCTTTTCTGTCCTCTAATTTTAAAGCACCACATACATCTACATCTTGGGGGACAAATGGGAACAGGTTCCAGGTGCCTTATGGCTGCACGGGCTGCAGGACAGCAGTGTGCCGTAGTCATCAGCCTTGCCGACACCTGTCTCCTATGTCCCTCAATTTTAATGCACCACATCACACTTATGGGCACTCACATGCACATTCACGGTGTAGGGTTAATGTTTCTCCGTCAGGGATCGGAGAATCATAGTAAGAGAAGGGGTGGTGGGTTAACATATACTGTTGATACGCATGGCGTGGCTCGTGGGGCCCGGCCCTCCTGGGCTGGGGCTTGGTGCCAGGGAGCCCATTTACATCATGGTGGTGTTGCTGGGTTCCCGGTGTCTGGGGGGTCCCTTGGCCCTGTGGCGGGTGGGCCGGGTGGCGCCTGGGGGCTCTGTGGGTTCCTGCCGGGGTTCTGCCTCCGGACCGGCTGTGGTGGTGGTGGTTGGGGGGGGGGGGGGCGGTCCGCGTCAGGCGGTGGGTGGGCGGGCCCTCCTGCCCCGCTTGTCTGGGCTGTGTCTCTGGCTCTCTGGGGGTGCCGGCCATTGCCGCCCCGGGTCCTGGGGCCTATGGGGTGTCCTGCGGCCTCTGTGGCTCCCTGGTCTTGGGGTGACGGGCCGCCCCCCTTCCCCCGCAGGGTCGGCCCTGGACCCTGGTGATGGTTTTCATAAACACATTGGGAGGGTTCAAATACATGCATGCATGTTTGATACCTCAGCCCCGTGACGCATCGCAAAGAACCGATGGGTTCACTTCAAAGGGGCCCACTTGCTTTTCAAACCTTCCACACTGCGCTCTCTCTTCTCAACAGTCAGGCTTTCCCCCTCTACCAAGACTCTCACATTTTTGGTGTTCAGTATAGACTTCTCTTTTGTTTCTGTTTTTCAGTACAGTATAGTAGACATGTATATGTTTATTTTTGATCATCTGCATGGAGCACAACCACCTCAAGGCCACAATACATCAGCTACACTGCCTGTTTATCCCCTGTTTTTTTTTTTCGTTTGTTTATTTGTTTGTTTGTTTTCCCTCCTTCTTCTCCGCATGCACTGTCACTATATAACTCAGGACTTAAGCACCTGCCCCCTCCCCCTTGCTTGTTCCTTACTTTCCCCTTAACACACCTTGGTGTATCACGGCCCTCTCTGGCTCATATTAGGAAGTTTTTCCAATAAAGGCTGATGAAGGCTAGTCTCCAGGGAGGGTGGGTGACGGTCACAACCACGCATTATGGGTATAAAATACTTGACTGCAAGATTAACAGTGCATCAATCTTCACAAGAAGCTTGCACCCTTTTGTGGCGCTAAGCTATGAAGACCAAGTAGGGAAAAAAAAAAAAAGAAAGAAAATTACCACTCTTCATGATGGATAACAACAAGAATCTGTGTACCCGGCCCGGAGGGTTACCGGGGCCCCGCCCTGGAGCCAGGCCTGGAGTTGGGGCCCATGGGCGAGCGCCTGGTGGCCGGGCTTTCACCCATGGGGCCCGGCCGGGCCCAGCCCGAACCGGCTACATGGGCTCGTCCCCCTGCAGGCCCACCACCCGCGGAGGGATCCGGAAGGGTTCAGTGCAGTGTGGATTGGGCAGCAGACCAAGGCGGGGGCCTTGGCGGTCCGATCCTCGGCTACAGAAGTTGGCTCTTGGGACATGGAATATCACCTCTCTGGCAGGGAAGGAGCTGGAGCTGGTGGAAGAGGTTGAGCGCTACCGGCTAGATATAGTCGGCCTCACCTCGACACACAGTTCCGGCTCTGGAACCCTAGTCCTTGAGAGGGGGTGGACCTTCTCCTTCGCTGGAGTTGCTCCGGGTGAGAGGCGGAGGGCCGAGGTGAGCTTTCTGATAGCCCCCAGACTCTCTGCCTGTACGTTGGGGTTTACCCCAGTAGACGAAAGGGTTGCTTCCCTGCGCCTTCGGGTAGGAGGACGGGTCCTGACTGTTGTCTGTGCTTATGCGCCGAACAGCAGCTCAGAGTACCCACCCTTTTTGGAGTCCCTGGGACGGGTGCTGGACAGTGCCCCAACTGGGGACTCCATTGTTCTGCTGGGGGACTTCAACGCTCATGTGGGCAATGACAGCGGGACCTGGAGGGGTGTGATTGGGAGGAACGGCCTGCCCGATCTGAACCCAAGTGGTGTTCAGTTATTGGACTTCTGTGCGGGTCGCAGTTTGGCCATAACTAACACCATGTTCAAACATAAGGATGTCCATCGGTGCACGTGGCACCAGGACAGCCTAGGAAGCAGGTCAATGATTGACTTTGTAGTCGTTTCATTTGACCTGTGGCCATATGTTCTGGACACTCGGGTGAAGAGAGGAGCAGAGCTGTCAACTGATCAGCACCTGGTGGTGAGTTGGATCAGATGGTGGGGGAAGACGCCGCGCAGACCTGGCAGGCCCAAACGAGCAGTGAGGGTCTGCTTGGAACGCCTGGCGGAAGAACCTGTCCAGATGATCTTCAATTCCCACCTCCGGGAGAGCTTCAACCGTGTCCCGAGGACGGAGGGGGACATTGAGTCCAAATGGGCCTTGTTCCACTCTGCCATTGTCGAGGCGGCGGCTGCAAGCTGTGGCCGCAAGGCTGCTGGTGCCAGTCGTGGAGGTAATCCGAGCCGTCAGGCTGAAGAAGGAGGCCTACAGGGCATGGTTGGCCTGTGGGTCTCCGGAAGCAGCTGGCGGGTACCGGCACGCCAAGCGGAGTGCAGCGGAGGCAGTCGCGGAGGCAAAAACTTGGACGTGGGAGTTCAGTGAGGCCATGGAGGAAGACTATCGATCGGCTCCAAAGAGGTTCTGGCAAACCGTCCGGCGCCTCAGGGGGGGAAGGCGGCAACTTGCTCACACTGTTTACAGTGGGGGCGGGGAGCTGCTGATGTCAACTGGGGACATTGTCGGGCGGTGGAAGGAATACTTTGAGGAGCTCCTCAATCCCACCAGCACGTATTCCAGTGAGGAAACAGAGACGGGGGTATCGCGGGCGGGTCGTCCAATTTCTGGGGCAGAAGTTGCCGAGGTAGTGAAAAACAACTCCGAGGCAGTGGAGCCCCGGGGGTGGATGAGATTCGTCCTGGATATCTCAAGGCTCTGGATGTTGTAGGGCTGTCCTGGTTGACACGCCTCTGCAACATTGCGTGGACATCGGGGGCAGTGCCTCTGGAGTGGCAGACCGGGGTGGTGGTCCCCATCTTCAAGAAAGGGGACCAGAGGGTGTGTTCCAACTATAGGGGGATCACACTCCTCAGCCTACCTGGTAAGGTCTACTCCAGGGTGCTGGAGAAGAGGGTCCGGTCGATAGTTGAACCTCAGATTGAGGAGGAGCAATGTGGTTTTCGTCCCGGACGCGGAACAGTGGACCAGCTCTTTACCCTCGCCAGGGTGCTGGAGGGGGCATGGGAGTTTGCCCAACCGGTCCACATGTGTTTTGTGGATTTGGAGAAGGCTTACGACCGTGTCCCCAGGGGCATCCTGTGTGGGGTGCTCCGGGAGTATGGGGTTGGTGGCCCCTTGCTAAGGGCCATGCAGTCCCTGTACCGGAGGAGCACGAGTTTGGTTCGCGTGGCCGGCAATTAGTCGGACCGGTTCCTGGTGAGGGTTGGACTCTGCCAGGGCTGCCCTTTGTCACCGGTTCTGTTCATAACTTTTATGGACAGAATTTATAGGCGCAGCCGAGTGGTGGAGGGTGTAAGGTTCGGTGACGGGAGGGTCTCGTCCCTGCTTTTTGCGGATGACGTGGTCCTCCTGGCTCCATCGAACAGTGACCTCCAGCTTGCTGGGACGGTTCGCAGCCGAGTGTGAAGTGGCTGGGATGAGAATCAGCACCTCCAAGTCTGAGGCCATGGTCCTCAGCCGGAAAAGGGTGGATTGCCCTCTCCGGGTCGGGGGGAGGTCCTTCCTCAGGTGGAGGAGTTTAAGTATCTCGAGGTCTTGTTCACGAGTGAGAGTAGGATGGAGCGGGAGATTGACAGGCGGATTGGGTCGGCGTCAGCAGTGATGCAGGCGCTTAACCGGTCCGTTGTGGTGAAGAGGGAGTTTAGCCAAAAAGCGAAGCTCTCAATTTACCGGTCAATCTACGTTCCAATCCTCACCTATGGTCACGAGCTCTGGGTAGTGACCGAAAGAATGAGATCGCGAGTGCAAGCGGCCGAAATGAGCTTCCTCCGCAGGGTGGCTGGGCTCAGCCTTAGAGATAGGGTGAGGAGCTCGGACATCCGGGAGGGACTCGGAGTAGAGCCGCTGCACCTCCACATCGAGAGGAGCCAGTTGAGGTGGTTCGGGCATCTAGTAAGGATGCCACCCGGACGCCTCCCTTGGGAGGTGTTTCGGGCATGTCCAACCGGGAGAAGACCTCGGGGCTGCCCTAGGACACGCTGGAGGGATTACATCGCCCGGCTGGCCTGGGAACGCCTCGGGGTTCCCTCGGAAGAGCTGACGGAAGTGGCTGGGGAGAGGGCTGTCTGGGCTTCTTTGCTGAGGCTGCTGCCCCCGTGACCCGGATCCGGATAAGCGGAGGACGACGACGACGACGACGAAAATTACCAGGAGTAGGCCGTATTCACCTGCCGCTATGAGACTTGCCAGGAAGGTGGTGGATCATTCTGTGTCTGCAAAAGTGGTGTCATCAGTAGGATCCTGCAACCCGGTCTCCTCGCAGTTCCACAAATGGCTCGGCACATCTTGGACCTTATAGGACCTGAACCACTGCGCCACAACAGTTGGGTTAAAACAAGCAGCCCGGGCTGCAAAGAGGGCTTCTGGCTTCCTCATGCTAAGTTTGGGGGTGTCTCAGCATAAATCCCTTAAACCAATAGTGGCCTGCTCGTCCCTTGCTCCCCGAGAAGCCTTTTAGGCCATTGACATTTGCAAATTGAAATGCAAGTGTCTGAATCTCCATCTTCCTCATAGGAAACCCTTGCTTTGCCAGATTTGCAACTCAGCCAGATTGGCCTCATCCTCTGCTGAGATGATGGTCTTCCTTCCTGCCATGTGTTTGTGTCCATCCATGAGACCTTTCACTCTCCTTTGTTGGGTGGATTTTGGAATATTCCAAGCCCTGGCCAGAAAATGTAGCTGGGGTTTGCTACCTGCCTTCACCATTTCTCTATATTCCTCGATAGCTTCCTTCATTCTGCTCTCATTCCACCTGTTGTACTTCTTCCTTACTCTTTTTCCTGTTTCTCCACTCTTGCACCCTGTCTTCCATCTTTCCCTTGCACTTGCTCCCTCCATCTGCCTGTCTTTTTGCTGGGTGTCATTCTACTCGGCAACAGACCTTAAAATAATCACGGATAGGGTTTAAAACATGGAATAAACAAAGTGATCATGTGTACTGTAGGCACCAACATTGCTGTGTTGCTGGACAAAATTCCTTGTTGTGCCACTACCTGCACACTGAACGTACTAAACAACATTTGGATTATGCTTTATTGAATTGTTGTACTGTATGTTATTGTTAGAGAAATAAATGACCCTACTTCTCACTTGATTTATTACCTCAGTAAACACTTTCCCAATGAGTTTATGGTCTCAATCATTAGTTTAAAGTCTTCTTCAATAGCCTACAGCATGATGTTCATTTGGTAAATTATAACCTCATTTAGGTTTATTTAAAATTGATGATAAAGCAGGGTATGCTTTAGGGCGTGGCTACATTTTGACTGACAGCTCCCATTCAAGCTCATGTTATACAGTCTTATGAAGATTTTCTAGCAATAAACTACCAAATTATCAAATGGACCATATGGTTAGAAAGCCTGACTAATCCACTAACTATCCAGCTAGACCACCCAAATGAGTGTTATTGAATCTCTTGGAGTTTGACTGTAGTCTCGCTAGCATTGCCTTCAATGTTAGCAAAGTTAGCATTAGCTCTACTAGCAAAATGTTTAAACTTATCTATCAACTAACCCAGTAAGTCAGCTTGTTATCTTGACTAGTTGACTTTTAGCATCTATGCTAAGGAACGTTAACCTACATTAACCAACATGACATGACATCACAAAGCAATGGGTGACGTCACAATGACTATGTCCATTATTTATAGTCTATGGTTGACATAGATGTGTTGTCTTTCTTTTTATCAGATAATATAAGTACACTAGTGCTAGGATTTCATTTCAATAGCCTTTCTGTCCCAAATTACCTGAAACATGCTGTCCAACACCTAGAAAATGTCCTATTTAAAAAAAAATGTAAGCATAATTTCAAAACAAGACATGTTTATTTTGGTACACTATTACATCATACATGTTTGTATATAGTTTATATCTACAAATATATTCATCATTCAAATTTTATACTCTTATTTTAAAGTCAAGCTGGAGCATATGTCATATGTCACCTCCTGCTTTCTGGGGTCAACTTCCTGTTTGATGCTGACCTCACTCCCCCATGTGATGCCACAGGAATTATATCATGTGACTGGTCATGTAGTTCCACCGCAAGAACTCAGTACCAAATGCTTTGACACTTTTCAGGGCAGAAGTATGCTGTTTTCTTATGCTGTTCCAAATTACCTGATGTCCCATTTGGGTTTATATTCAACGGTAGGCATTGTATGATCCATGTACTATACATATACACACACATATTTTTTTTATTTTTTTTATTACTGGAACGGAAACACAACACAGGAGCGAGATGGGACGGGAGTCATTCTTGTGGGATTGGGACGGGATGGGATTATTTTTGTGGGAGTGGGATGGGACAGGCCTGAAAATCCATTCCTGTGTCACCCTCTAAGCCACACTACTGATTTTCAGATCTTTATTCTTATTCAACATTTTTTTGGTTCGCTACTCCTGCATACTTGGTGCTACAGACACCATTCAACTACCAAAACGTTCAGCTCATTGAGGACATTTCTGCTATGACTTTTCATACTTCTGTTATATATACTTTTTATGATAAGCTTTTTTATCAATTTTTTCTTATTCATTTCTATTGGGAAAATCTTAAAATTCAGTTTCTAGTGGCACATATTTCAGCCCATATGCTACTGCTTCAGAATACTTTTAGCTAGAGACCTCATTCAAACCTTTAACAGGTCCCAACTTCAGCTATTCAACTATAATTCAGCTCTTTCATATCTTCTGCTGTTTTAGACTTATCGCAGGTTAAGTTTTATGCTTTTTTTCAAGCATTTTCTGAGTTTATAATGGTTGTGTATTGCACAGCTTACATCACTGATGACATCACCCCCTCTAGATCTTTCTGCTTCTGATTGATTTGATTTGATTTGATTTGAAGATTTATTTTGAACAAAAAAAAAAGTAACAACAACAGGCAATGAAAGGTTTGTTCAAAAGGGAGTGGGAAGAAGTCGAAACTTATCTTATCCCTGTATCCCATGAAAACATATTCTTTAGATTTTGTTTAAACTGTTACATGTTTGGACATTGTTTTAACTCATCACCCATATTGTTCCACAGTCTTACCCCACAGAATGAATTGCAAAATCTTTTCTCTTAATTGATATCCCCCCTCTCGATCCCTAAACAATTTCTGTATATTTTGGTAGAAAGTTATTATTCACTTTGTACATGATTTGTGCTGTTTGGAATTTCACTATGTCTGTAAATTTTAATAATTTTGACTGTAAGAAGAGTGAGTGAGTATGATCCTGATAGCTGACATATATGAATGACCCGTATTGCCCTTTTTTGAAGATTAGTTAATAATAATAATAATAATAATAATGATAAATTTTATTTATAACGTGCTTTTACAAGTGCTCAAAGACGCTTACATAGAAATAATAACAGTTTGAAATACAAGACAATATAGAATAATAACACAGTTAGAATACAGAAGCAATGTAAAAGATCAGGGAGAGATAGAATATGATAGGATAGAACAGAAAATTAGACATATTTAGTTTACAGATTAAAAGCCAATTTAAAAAGGTGGGTTTTTAGGAGAGATTTGAAGGTGTGGGGGTCTGTACAGTCTCTGATGGATTTGGGAAGTGAATTCCAGAGGGTGGGGGCGGCAACAGAGAAGGCTCTGTCCCCCCAGTTAGTGAATTGATTGAACTCATGTAGTTATTGTCCCAGATCTCTATTGCAATTTGGTAAGACAATGGAACAGTATAGGATGCGGAGTGATTTATGATCCAGAACCTATTTTGCTTTGTTTAAAACCGAAGTGCTTCATGATAGTTTGGTTTATATACGTTTGCTTTCCAACTGGTTTCCTCATCTATTATCACCCCAAGGAATTTATTTTCATGAACCCTTCGTTCATCAATCCTACAATTCCCAAATAACATTATTTTTGTTTTAAGGGTTAATGATAATTTGTTTCTGTCAAACCATATTTTCAGTTTGCTCATTTCTTGACCTCCTCCAGTACTTCTTTTGAATTCTCCCCAGAATAGAAAATATTCGTGTCATTAGCAAACAACACCAGCTTCAATCAATATTAAGACATTAATATACACGATAAATAGTTTAGGGCCCAACACTGACCCCTGGGGGACACCACAAACAATGTCCAAACATGAAGAAAAAACATCACCCAGCATAACAAACCGCTGTCTTTTCTGTAGATAGCGTTTAATCCAGTCTGACACAATACCTCTGATGCTGCATCTTTCCAGCTTTTTTAGTAATATATCATGGTTTGGATTGTGTCAAAGGCTTTCTTAATATCAATAAATATTCCAACTGCATATTTCTTTTGCTCAATAGCGTTTGTGATTTCTTCTATTATTGCTAGTGATGTTGACCTGTTTGGTCTGACACCATATTGATTGTCAGAGAGTAATTTGTGTTTTACTATGAATGTATCCAGTGTATTATTCAAGAGTTTTTCTAGTATTTTGGAAAATTGTGGAAGTAAGAAGATAGGTCTGTAGTTGGTGAAATGATGTTTGTTCCCAGTTTTGTACAGCAGAATGTCTTTGGCTATTTTCATTTTGTCTGGAAATGAACCAGTTTTAAATGATACATTACACATGTATGTTAATGGTTTTGACATTTTCTTCAATGAGCTCTTTCACTATTGTCATGTCAGTGTCATTATAATCAGTTGACTTTTTGTTTTTACATGTTTTAACAATGTCCGAGATTTCTTTCTCTTCCACCGCTTTGAGAAACATTGAGTTGGGATTTTGTTCTATCAATATATCCATATTTTCCAGAGATTTTTTTCTGCAAGGTCGGGTCCCAGATTTACAAAAATGTATTTAGATTGTCAGCCACATAATTTCTATTACAAATTACATTATCCTTATCAATAAAGTACTCTGGGTAGTCTATTTGTTTAGAACTATTTCTTATAATACTGTTTAATATACCCTGTATTCCTTTAATTTTGTTTTTGTTATATTTTCCTATAATATTCTTTCTTGCTTGTCCTGATAATGAGTTAACTTTTTTTTATATGTTTTATATTTATTTTCTGCCTCTTTAGTTCTCAGTCTTATGAATTCTCTGTGTAGTGTATTTTTGTTGTTGCAGGTGTTTTGCAATCCCTTTGCAATCCATGGAAAGTTTTGAGGGTATTTAATTGCTTAAATACCCTCAAAAATATTTCATACGCATTGTCCACATGGTTTTCTTGGTATACTGCCTCCCAATTTTGTGCCAGTAATTCATTGCTGACTGTATTTGTTGATTCCCCTGACCTCATTCTCCTATACTCTATTTGCTTTTCTGTCCTTTTGTTCCTGTAATTGTAATCATAGATAATTAAAAAAACAGGTAGATGATCACTGATGTCATTAATTAGAATACCACTTATTGTTTTGTCTTCAGTGTCATTAGTGTATATGTTGTCAAGTGGCACAACTGAATGTGATTCTGGTGGGTCTGGTGATTTTTGGAAATAGACTCAAACTGTACATTGTATTGATAAATTCATCTGTTGTTTTATGCATATATGGATTTAATTTGTCAATGATGAAATCACCACATATGAAAATAACTTTGTTGCTATTTTTTGAAAACATACTCTCTATCCATTCTCTGAAAATGTCAATATTTGTACCAGGGGCCTGTACCACGAAGCGACATCAATCTTTCCTGGGTTACCCAGACCTATCCTGGGTTGACTAACCCTAACAGCGGCAATCAGGATAATTGGTATGACAATGCTGGATATCAACTCGGTAACTCAACCCAGGGTTGCTTTATCAAGAGCCATGAACGCGCACGCAGCAGACCAATCACAATCATGAGAGAAGCGGAGCGTCACTGAGCGTCCTCACAGAGCGCCATATGCGAGAAGGAAAAAAAGTATTTCTCATGAGGATCAGAGATTAATTCTACTAAAATATGAGGAGGAGAAAAGCAACATTACAGAAAAGACCAACACCGTGGCAGCTGCAGAAGGAGAAAACACGTGTGGCAACGCATAATGGGATGAATAATGTTTAGTTTTAATTTAGATTAATTTATTTGCACATAATTGTAAAAACAAGACGGTATAAAATTTACAAGATTAAAAAAAGACAAGTGCCGGGGAGTTTAGAAGCCACTAAAAGCTTATCAAAGAAATTCCCCTGTCAAAACATCAGTGAAAATACATAGGCCTAATAGAGAAGGAAAAAAAAAAACGGGTAAGGAAAGAAGAAATAGAGGAGGAGAGAGGGAAAAATCAAGACAAAACAAGGTAGCAAATAAAATGATGTGTAGGTTAAATTACTCATCACTGGTTCAAGTAGCTACAGTAAACTGTACCTGTACATCTGACAGTGACCACACCCTTGAATCCCATCCCAAGTCAATGCATGTATTAGCCTACAATTATCGTCTAACATCATTGCGTCTGATAAATTGGTCTTCTTTGTCATAACGTTATATATGCTACAATAGAGCTTAAAGCTGACGCTACAATAAAATCATATCAACAACAAATTGATAGTCTGAATAAAATCATCTTGATATTGAGCTGTGTTAGAAATTAACAGCTGCGCAAAAATATAGCTACCTAGCACTCACGGACTGGCCCATCTGTTTAGTCTGTCGATTTCCAGATGGCCTGGCTCCTTATTGGCCTGTATGGCTGCCGTCCGCAATATAAGAAGCCAGGGCTGGCAGGCCATGTGCTGGCAATAAATACAATGCAGCCAATGGCCCGCTGTTGCCAGGCAGACAACACTTCTTCTAGTACACGCCCCCTCACTCGCTACTGCACAGAGACGTACGCGCTGTGAAACTGTGAAACAGAGGGTTATTAGGATTGGTCGAAAATGACAGTTTTTTTTAGAAGAATCATGTCGTGATTGGTTAGTTGATTTATGGCCCGCCTCTACACAACAAAAACACAGGAAGGAGAATGCACATGGTTAAGGGCCGTCCACACCAAGCAAGATAACTGTAACGTTAACTATAACGATAACAATGGCAGCATCCACACCAATGAACGATGTCGTCGTGTTGCTAGGTTACACCAAACACACACTGCTCGGTGCGGTCGGCAGGGGAGCATGGTGATGGATAAAATGGATATTGATGACCTGTTATTGCTGTATGTTGCAAGACAGACAGACAAACAGGTGGAGCAAGCGGCAAATTGGTTTTCTTTTTCTGTCTGTCTGTCTGTCAGCTCCATCTGTCATGAGACAAACATGAATGAAGACGTGCAGTTTATTGTGTTTCACCGGCGACGAGCTGTCATTACGCGCGACAATTACGCACGGCTGCGCGCTCTTTATAACTCACTGTGTGAACCTATGTTGCATAATAAAGATTTGCCCCCCTCAGTAACTTCATCCTGGCTTCTGAATTTATGAATGGAGGGGAAAAGAGGAGATGCATTCCCCTGCAAAATGTATTTTATTGCAGTTATTTACCCGGTATTTGCAAAACAAAATGACTGAAGTTAAGATTCTGTCACAAAACTATATTGTTACGGATCTTTGCACATCTTTAAGTGGGTGTATGGAAATCCTGGAGCTTTCTTAGTGGGTATACGTGATGTGATGAATGTCTCGACCTGTCATTTCGGATGGATTTTGATTGGCTGTCAGTGTTTCTATCGTTCATCAAATCGCTCTGAAAGTGATCCAAACGATATCGTCCACCACTATCGTTATTGTTATAGTTGTAGTGTGGACGCTGCCAAACACTTGAGTTTAGAACGATTTTTAAAACTGTATATTTATAGTTATATTTATAGTTATAGTTCTTGGTGTGGATGGCCACACGCGCGGCGCACCGGATCGTATGTCAGAGAGTGAGAGAGAGAGAAAGTCTGATGGATCATCCGAAGAGAGGAGGAAAAAGGAAAGGTGGACATGAAAGAGAGACGGAGAGCAAAAGGAAGGCACAAAGGAAGTTTTAGCTGTGATTGTGTGTGAACTTTTATTATTTGAAATATTACTAAAGTTTGTGTGATTTAGACCCACCTTGTCTGTTTCATTTGATCATTATTACAGTATGTTTGAAGACTGACAAATAAAATACCATTGATGACCATGAACACCTTTAATCAGGGTGGACTTTAATGTAGACATGATAGGCTACTTTCCACATTTCCAGCAGCAAAGCTGTCAATTAGGCCCATCTTTAACAGGGATCATTTCCTCCAGCAAAAAAAAAAAATGTTGGCACTAATAAATGGTACTATTAAGTGTCCGCAAATTATCAGTTTCTTTCTTATGAAGGGGTGGGATGAAATTTCGACTTCTTTCCACTCCTTTTTTTAACAATCTTTTCATTGTCTGTTGTTGTTGTTGCTTTCTTTTCTTTTTTAATGTTCAAAATAAACTTTCAAATCAAAATCAATCAAATTAGCCTAATTAAACTTCCCGTCATGACTGGGCTGCATTTCTGTCAACAGAGTAATTTTTTTCTTAACAACTGATTGGCCTGAACCCTGAACTTGACCCTGCTCTGGAGCAGGATAGCCGTTCAGAGTAAGTTACCATGGTGATCTACCCCGATAAGAACTGGACCACCTTCGTGAGACCGAAAACCCAGGTTTAACCCTGAAGTTACCTTGCTAAGACATTAGGGGCCGTTCACATGTGGCATCTTTTGCGTGCACAAATCCATTAGTTTCAATGTAGACGCACGGCAAACACGTTCACAATTCAAAGCGACGCCCTAGCGGCGTGCATCCGGTGCGACGCGCCTGTTTTTTCGTGCGTGTCCACGGCACACAGAGATGGAAAAATCTCAACTTTTTCGAATGCAGCAAGCGCACCGCATGTCATGTGATAAGAATTAACCAATCAGCTCCACGGATCTGCTTCTTCATTTCCGCCCAACGGACTTCACAACATTATGTATCTAATAACACACACTATCTCTCTACCAGCATCTCCCTCTCTCCTTCTCCTACACACACACACATGCATACACCTCACCTCCTGATGCTTGCTGGAAATCCATTTAACTTTTTTGAAAACTTTGTAACTTTTTTACTCCCCCTGTGAGTGACAGGCGGTTTTGGTTGCTTAGTAACGGCACACGCGACAGTCGCGCAACCTCCGAAGCACCTTGGATAAAAGGATGGAAACGGCACAGCTGGTGTTTTCCACGTGCTTTTAGACGCTACATGTGAACGGCCCCTTAATCCTGCTTCGTGTTGTAGGCCCCTGGTGTCCTATGCAGCTAACAATATTCTTATTCTTTCCTTCAGATATTTCAATGCTTATACATTCTAGTAGGTTGTCAACTACAGCTGTCATACTTTCAGTTACTTTGTAGCTCAGGTTTTTATCCACATATATGGCAACTCCTCCCCCACCTTTGTTCTTTTGTTTATATTCCTTAATTCATAACCTTCCAGCTCAAAGTCCATCCCTTTTTCAGTATTGACCTAGGTTTCCGACACTGCAATTATGCTAAATGGCTGTGAAAATGTCTGTAAATATTCCTTGATGTTATTGAAGTTTTCATAGAGGCTTCTGCTGTTGAAATGCACTGTAAACCCGATCCCTGTTTTCAGTTTGTAATGCTCAAAACCAAAACAACTATGGACCAGGGTCCAGCTGCTCGCCACTCAAACAAATGTAATGGTGCAAATTCAGTTGTGCAGATGTAGTTGTTTACATGTAGCTGTAGTCTGTAATCATGTATGAATGATTGTGCAAGAGAAACATCATTCGTGCAATAAAAGCTTCTTGACAGTATTCAAGGTTTTTTTTTTTTATTAAAGTATGAAACAGCATATCTTTTAAAAAGGCATTAACAATTGTTTTTTTATCGGGCTCAATAAAAGCATGAAATGTCACATAACATAAAAGTGCAACACCTGGAGTCAAACTCTGAACAGTTCTTTTAAATACATTTTAGCAGCCTGAATTTTGAATCCTTGGGGACGAGCAAACTTTCCGCTTCTCTGCACTGTTTTAAAAAAAAATGCCCATGTATATCTTATAAAAGTAGCAACAAAAATATCTAAAATATACCAAATAAAAAAGAATGCAATAAAATAAATACATAATGAAAATACAATGAAAATTAACAAATAAATACAAATTCAATTGCAATTAGGGCATACTGATGAGTGAGGTAGATAAGGCAGTACAACAGAATAAAGTGAACAAAAAATATACCTCTCATTCTAAGCTTATAAGAAACCAACTGGGCATATGCGTGGACATAAGTGCTTTTAACATTTGATCAGACATTATCTGTGTCTTAAGAACATCCTACAATACACCATGTTTGTTAAAGTACCTGTGCTTGTTAAGGAAACAATACTGGATAAGGATCACATTTATGGGTGCCTGCACTCAAATTTCTCAGCTTGTTTACTCTGTCAACAAGTCATTTTTTAGGGTCAGTAGGCACGCTTTCAGTGCTGTTATCATCGAGACACATGAGCAGTTTCTGAATAAATGTGAATGTGTGAGTAAGTTTCTTTGGGTATTCTAGATGCAATGCATAGATTAAACCAAACAACAGTACAAATGCATCAGCCAACCTGGGAAGCTCACTCACAACAACTTCATCGTCACTCACAATAGAAATGCTCTCAGGGCTGAAGTGGATGGCACCACAGACAGGAGCGCCAAAGGAGGGTCAGCAGTGTCCAGCTCATCTTCACCGTGCAAAACACACAAAAAAAATCAATTATAAGGACAAATCCAGAAAGATGTGACACAATCCTTGTTTGTAAAGCCAAAATATATTATTTATTTTTACTATGAATGCTTAGAATGTATTACAAACCCAGAAAACAACAAAACAAAATAGTAATGTAAAAATCAAACATCAAATTTGAGCACTGTATTGAAATACAATGAAAATTAAACTAAATACAAACAATGGCAGGGTTCTCTGTTCATTTTTGTAAATATATTTGACTGAGTGGCACCACTGTACAAAATATTCACACTTACATTACAGATTTTGAAGAACTCAGTGTCATCCTCACGGAGATAGACTGGAAGGGCACAAAGGGCCAGGGTGCGTCTCATGTTGACATCATGTTGTTCCTAGATTGAAAATAAAATATATAATGATCATTATAGAAATATTTTGCCAACACACTCAGTCTGTGTCCCTGGCATAATATAGCTATCTAGGCATCACAAAACTATTACAAACTTACTTCCAAGTCATAAATTCTCAGGATCTCTCTCAGCGCCTCTGCTGTCTTCCCTGTCCGTGAGACCTTCTGCCGATACAATGCAACTAGTTTTGGTGTGTATCGGTCAAGCTCACAGTAAAACTAATTGCGTGGATTCACATTTGTGATGCGATGGAACTCAGCAAACACCTGCACACATACAAATGCTTAGATGTAAAAACAGTGTAATGTAAAAATATGTCAAATATTTTTTTACATGAAATGTTAAATATCAATATTTTTTTTACTATTATTAATAAAAGTAATACTATTTATTTACCTGTGACTGCATTCGTAAGGCCTGCCAGTTCTCCAAGAATTCCCTCACCTGTGGACTCCCTTCAACAATGTGTTGGCGACGAAGGGCAAAGGTTGTGTGCATGAGCTTTTCTATCAGTATCTAGTCTCTTTCAGTCTTTTCAGTCTCTTGTATGATTTGTACTCTCATTTCCTCCAACGTTGCCTGATTCTCTCCCCTGGGGAAGTTGGGAAGGTAATTCACCTCACCTCTTCTGGCTCTTTTGATGTTAGAATGGGGAGAATCATTCTCAGGGTTGGTTTGACTCCTCTTGCCTGCATTGATGGAGACCTCCACACAACCAGATCTGGCCAACTTAGTTCGATAATTCCCCATCTTGAACTTTAAGGCAACCTTCCATCCATACCATCCACTCTTACTTCCATGTTCTCTGAGGCATGGATAAGCTGTTATTAGAGCTTCAGCAGCCATACCCACTTCCTTGTCATGTGGATATGGCTTGAAGTTGTACATTGTTTCAGCCATGTTTTCCAGGATATTGTGTTTTTGGGCTCTTGTTAATTTCACTGTCGTCCCTGAACTTTCAAAGGCAGCATTTCCCTGTGCAAGTACATGCTCCACTTCATACGAGAAAGTTGGCACAGGGAAACAATCTGGCCAGTTCTTCTGACGCTGTCTTAAATTTACATGTGGGAATATGTCTGTATCAGAGCTTCCAGTGGAGGATGCATCACTTTCAGATCTCACCACTTTCAATGTGCCTTTCTCAGGGAGCTCCTGAATATCCATAAGAACACTGAGCTGTCCATTGTGTAGCATCCCCGGCTGAATGATGGTCATACTCTCAAACTGATGCTTCACAGTGTTTTATTCCATGAACCATTTTTTATCACATACACCCTGGAACATTGTGTAACGCCGTACAACACAATGTAGCACCGTAAGAGCTATGAGAAAGAAAGAAATACATACCGTTATCCTTCTGTATATTAATGACTTATTTTAACCTTACAGGTTTTACACAATGAAATGAAATACTGTATTTCTGTATATTTTAACTTCTACTAACACGACTGATGTAACAATCATGAATAATATGCACATTTTTAACTGACTGACAAGCTCCTATGGAGTGCATTGTATTTATAATATTTAACAGAAAATAAACATTTTAACCGATCATTTTTAATCACACATTGCTTTTTACCCGCATGAAATGCTACACAATACACACAAATACCTTCTGTTACACTAGCAGAGCAAATAAAGAAGTAACCGGAGCTCTGTTTATGACAACCGGCCCAACAGACCGACACGGTAGGCCAGCTAATGCTAGTTAGCACTCGTGCAAGCGGTAACTTAAACACATTATAAAGAACACTGAAGGTATGAAACTTTGAGCCTAACGCTCCACAACACATGACGGGCGATAAACAAACCTTGTGCCCTTATCAGCCAGGTGCTCATGAAACAAACTCTTTCTTCCTTTTAGCAGACACGCTTTTCACTTAACAGACACATGTTCAGTTCTGTTGACACACTTTCTTGCTACCGATAGAAGATCGTAAACCCGTGTTTTCGGCGAGGCGCTTTCAAAATAAAAGCACAATTTGACGTCTGCTCTAAATAAAGACAATAAAAGCCTGGCTTTAAAGAATATACCCAAATAAACATAAAAACACATTTACAGCAATACTGTGGGTAATGTTAAAGGTCATTTACACATTGAAGTCAGGATCCTCATACTGAAGGGTAAAGTCACAGTCTAGCCTTGGCTTAAACTTCTCTTTCATTATATTCTTGAGGTCTTCTACTGACTGTGGTCGCTCGGTTAGAATGAGCTTCATGGCAACATCTGTTGCGACACATACACGGAGCACAAATTTCTGGAGAGTGGTCATATCTTGACATGTGTTGATGTACTGTAATAAAAACAAACACGATAAATGGAGTTAGTTTGATTGTGATTAAGAATCATCTTAGAACAAAGTTATTAGCTGTTCCCCTTAGATGAGCTGAAATTTCAGTGTAGTAATAAGAACTGTTTTGGTGTTAAGAGCTGTCTTCCATCTGTTTTGTATGCAGAGAGAGGCAATGTGTCATTTAGCTCTGTTACAGTGTGGACAGTCAAGTTCCCTGGTGAAAGTTCATAAGATTGCAGATGTTCAATGTAATATGGTGTGTGTCTCTTGCAAAGAAAGACAATCTGGTTATCGACAAGGAGAATCTGTTCAATTTTGCAAAACTGAGGCAATCCTCCCTTCTGTCCCACAGACACAAACATCTCCACACCATAATTAGTTCCATCAACATTGACACCTGATGTGTGGTAAATCATGCTGCTGTCTGTCATGTGTTCAACATATGCCTTTGCAACATCAGGAAGCCTGATACCATCACAGATGAGACACTTGATGTCTGCTGGTGAGGTTTAAAGAAGGATGGGGCGCTGAGATGGTATGCCAGCATGTGTTGGTGTCTGTTTGCCAGTGTTTTTAAAACATTCTTGAAGTTTTGTGTGTCATGTACTACACGCTTGAAAAAGCGGTGTTTTCCCTCAAATCTCATTGTCCACAAGTGGGCAAGAGGTCCAAAACAACGTATGAGGTCAGGGTAATGCTCAGTGTAGTGATGCTTTGGTCTGAGTATGACATCAGGAAAAACTTCCTGCAGCATGTCTATGGTCCTGTATCTTCATCTGCAAATACTGGATGGATTCGTCTGTAAACACTGGGCAAGGCATCAGCTCTACTACCTCTTTCAAATCCCTGAGTACTGTCCATGCTCCATCCTGCTCTGGAACTTTACTACCAATAATCAATGGCAGTAGTCTGAACAAAGTAGCATTTTCATGGCCATTGCCACCAATCGTTTTCTTCATAGTGAAGGTCTTTGGGATAGGCTGAGGTCTGTCAGCCTTGTCTGTGTGCTTGTATGGGAATGACACAATATTTCTGTTCAAACACTCCAGGGTGAAGTATTTATGATGGATCATTTTCCCAATACACAGGGAAAGCTCTACAGGCACAATGCCCTCAAGAAGATCGTGCAGGACATCTGGTGGGAAACCTGTGACTGTATGAAAATACTGTAGCCCCTGACTCAGAACACAGTCTCCCTGAACATCACTTTGACCCTGACTATCCCTATGCAGTACAGCATCAACATCAACATCATGACTGGCTTTTGTCCTCAGACTGAATTCTCCACCCACATCATGAGCCTGAATTTGGTCTTTGGTAGCTGAAACAAATAATTAACGTTTATGACAACGAAGTAGCAACATAGTAATGTAACGACACTAAAGATAACTACTAAGTTAGCTTTAGTTTAAACCAGCTATAAATGTGTGTAATATTGTAACATGTAACTTCGTCATACATATTCACAACGTCTGACAAAGGATAACTGACATTTTTGGAACTTTTGTACTTACTGGTTTGCGCGGCAAACTTTCAAATCCTGAAGTCCGGGTCCCAGAATGCAAAATATAGACGATAGCACGATTTTTGCAACAGCACGGCGAAAAAAGCCATCTTGAATTTTCTTGATACGTGCCTTGAACGGTGAGACGTAGTGACGTCAGATGTCACGTCCCCTCACGTACGTCTGTTAACTTAGACATTACAAGATAAATGATGGTGTTCACTCAGACATACTGACCTCTGTGAGATCAAAACGACATAATTAGTTAAAAATATAGAAGAATACTTAATGTTTCAGTGTTGGGTGAACTTTTTACCGATTTGATTTAATTGCCTGCAATACTTATGAGTTTGTAGTACTGTTCGGGTTTACAGTGTGGATAACTGATAGATTGTCCTTTGATTTAATGTTCTGGTTGTATTGTTCTTCACTGTAGTAAGTGCAATTGTTGTTAATGCTATATATATCTGAGTCTATCATCTGTTCCAAATCCTGTGAATTGTGTTCAGTGAGTTCAAAAGTTCTCAGGTCCAGATGATCGTGATCATTTATCCTCTCAGTTAAGTGCTTAAAACAGCTATGCGGCACTTTTTACCATTAATAAAACTGTCCCTAGTTCATATCACCCCCCCCCCCTTGAAGATCCGCATATTTATTTGAACCCAATACCAGAATACGGCACCCGAGGCGGAAGTGATTCTGCTCACCCACAGCGGCCCGCAGCGATTAAACCACAGAAGAAGGAGCCATGTTTACAGTGTTCTTCAAGTAAGCAGTATGCAATGGGCATTGCTGAACACATAACACCTAACAGTTTTACCAGAGATGTATCTATTTGGAATTGGTTGTACTTTTGGTGTCATGGCGGATAACAAAGGAGCATCATCTAAAATTTTCTGTGACTGTGACCATGAACCAAATATACAGCAGGCAGTTGTCCTCAGTTTATAAGAAATTCAGAGCTACACCAGAACATTTACGAACAGGTCTTCCTTTACTACTAATTTGTGTGTAACGTTAGTGTAACCCAGTAGAAAACAGTTACTATTGTTGTTCCCCTTAAAATATTATTTTTAATTAATTAACCCTCTTTAGTTATCATTCTGTCAGTAATATTAATTTTGCACACTCTCAATTCTTATTTGTTGTATTATATAGATAGTTTGTGAGAGAAAATAGCCCCACCCTCTTCTCGCGAGAGTTACAGGGCGGAAGGAGAATACAGAGTAGTGCGGCGCGGAGAGCTACCGAGTCAGAGCAGCAGTGCAGAACAGGGAGGAAGTCAACAAGAAGTCACGAAAACAGCGGTTGTTAACTCACTTATCAACACAGAATAACCCGTGAAAGTGTACCTACCTGCAGCAGAGAGGTGGTCGAGGATCTGTGGGTTATTATTTTCGGCAGAGACTTGGTGAGTCGCTCGAGCTAACTAGCGCTAGCACATGCTAATTGTAGTAGCCACATCGTGATTCAGCACGTAGAGGCAGGAAACTTGTTGACACATGAACGTGACCTGCCGCTACTGTTTACTGTGTGTTTTAAGAGTTAAAACGGCATATTTTGCTCTGATAATCTGATGAAACAAATGAGGTGTGCTATTTATTTTCCTGTGTATTCACTTTGAGATGCACTGTTAGGGTGTGTGTTTGTTAAATGCTGCTAAACATGTTCATATATCACAGAGGCAGAAACTCTGAAGCCCTGAATTGACAGTCTGATGTGTGTCAAAGGTGCATTTTGCTAAATTTCAGTTCATAATCCAATGTTGTGAATTCAATGTGTGAAATGTTTGAAAAAAGGGATTAAAATGAACCATATTTCATGTGGGAAAACTAGTTACAATTATCATAATTCATGGTTAAATAGCTAAAATAATTCATGTTGATTAAAAATGTGTGAAAATACTCACCTTAAAAAAAAAAAGGGAAAAACTGTACAGTTAAAAAGATAATTCATTTAATCACTATTGTGTTTCAGTAGTGTGTCGAGATTTATGTATTGAATATGGCCATAAGAGAAGTTTGATGATTCTGTGTAGTGATAGCCCTGTCTTTATACAGGCTAGGTTTTTGAGACTTATAGAAACCTTTAGAGGTGGATCTGGATTCTCCTGGTTGAGGGAGATGGCAAGCCAGTGAAGATTTTCCTTGCCAATGGAGTAGGGAACCAGCACCTGAGCCGGAAGAGGACATCCAACCCCTTCTTCACCTTAACTGATAGTGTCTGTGGTAGGCCCACCACACACACACCTGACGTGTGACCCCCTGACTTTTTGAACTTTTCCTTGACTGACATACACACAAAGCGTGCTGATTAACAACGACAAAACATTCAAGGAATGATTAAAGGAACATTCAAGGAATGATTAAAGGAACATTCAAGGAACGATTAAAGGAACATTCAAGGAACAATTAAGGGAAGGTTACTGTTCCAATGGGACACTTTTATTTGGTTTTGTACTAAAAAACTGTGAACCACTGAGTGATCAGATGCCATTGCACTGAATTGTATTTTATTTTATTTTCCATACTGTTAATATAGTTGACTGTTTCCAACATACCTTGTGGCTCCATTTAGTTATTGTGTCTGTCAATTCCTCTTTAAACCCTCCTCCACGAACCTAGTTTTTGGTCCAAACTCTGAAGTAACTAGTGGGTTACATTAGCATGTTAGCATGTTTCCACTAATTACTTGGACTGACCTAACGTTAGTAGCATTAGCTTTTCAAGCAAAGCCTGCAGGTAACAGCTTTGCTGTTTTAGGATTATGTTATGTCTTCACTGTGTATCTTCACATAAAAGAATACTCCGACGATTTGGGAGTTATGCCCTCTCTCTATCATTTTCATATTGAGACAACATGATCGATATCTTTTTTGTGTCTGTACGTCCAGTGGTGGGTCTCAGCGGTTAGCATTGCACTTGTAGGGGGTCAGTACGTCCTGCGCTGTGATCCGTGGAGGGATACACCGGTGAGCAGGCACAGACGTAGCTTGTAAACAAAACTCAGCTGTTTATTTAGCCTAGCGATATCTCTGGACTATAGTAGCTGCAATGGACGACTTTGAACGCGATTTTGAAGAGTTTTTTGTAGCGGACACAGATCCAGAGCCATACCTGTTTGAGCCGGAGTACACAGATGAGGAAATCCATGTGTTGATGCTGAGCAGGCGAGGAGAGAGGCTGAATCCTCCGCTCCCATTTTGCTGCACAGAATGGGATTCAGTGCTACCATCGTTGGGGAGAAAACCGCCACAGAGAGTGCATCACAAGCAATGAAAACTTTGCAGCAATCACTAATCGTGGTGTGATTGAAACTTTTTTTCATGTTCCTAAGATGAACTGGAAAAAACACCCCAGGCCTGCAGGAGCTGATGGACAGCTTTCAGTCAGGTGAGTAATATCGTCCGTGTCGTCTCTTTGTTCGCTTTTACTGAGTGACCTAGCGTACCTGTCCCACAGTCAGGTGCAGCTGCAAGATTTACTGACCTCCTACAAGTGCCATGCTAACCGCTGTCTCAGTATGAAAATGATAGAGAAAGGGCATGACTCCCAAATCGTTGGTGGATTCTTTTCACATAATAATGCGGACTCAGCAGATGACTTGTTAACTGTTTACTCCTCCTTACACCGAACGTACACGGCTGCTTCTCATTGTTTCCAGTAGCACAACAACGGTTACTACATGACCCAGAATAACTTGAGGCTCACACTACTACGGTAGCCTTAGTAGGTCAAAATACACAACAGATTAGATCAGAGCAGAAACACGACAGGAGAATTTACTGAGTAATTTTGCTGTTTCCACTAATACTTGGACTGACCTGACGTTAATTAATCCTCTCGCTCTCCAAAACTAATGCCAGCTGCAGTCGGAATTTTACGACACCAGGCTGTGGGTGTCAAACCGCTTCGACCAAAGGGGCGCTATAATCAATGAAAACGAAAAGTTCCGCACAGCTGCTTTAATATCGTTTCCAGATGAAAATGAATGACTTCTGTCGGTGTGTGTCATGGTTGTGTGTGGATGGTTGTTACCTAATAGTCATGTTGATCATTGATATGTTTCCAGCTCCCCCATCCTCCTGATAACCAGCACTTTGTCTTGTGACCCGTTAAGTTTTATAAATATTTTACAGTTGTTCGTCCATGTGGTCATTATTTTCCCCTGCTTTTTCAGGTAGCGTGCTTTACTGGTTATTTCAGCATTGTATTTAGTTGAGATGATCATTCATGAAAACATTTGTTCCCTTTAGCTTTCTCCCCCGTTTTAGCCAACTTGTGCTTCCTATTTAATACTCTGAGGATAATGGCCAGTTTGTCGGTGGCACTTTTCCTGGGCAGAGGGTGACACGCCTTGATGTTATTGCTGTCCAGTTGGAGTCCTTTAGATTCCAGTGTTGTTTCAGAGGTAGCGATGATGTGAAGGTGATGGAGACTCCGCTGACACCATCTTGCTTGCATATAGAAAGGTTTATTACAAGAAGTACAGCATCAAATCAAATCAAGCACCTAGGATTGCCTGAGAGAGAGTCCTAAGCCAATATGAACTACTCTGAAACACAGGTTCAACTATTCCGCTTATATAGATTGGTTGTTTTTATGAACTTTGAAACAAAATGAAACAGGTGACAGAGAAAAATCTAGATGGAAACCAACCTTCAACCTGTCTTATCAATCCTTGACCTAGTGTTACGGCCGCTGCTCTTTCCTCCCTCATTGTGTGTGTGTGCAACATTAATTTTTCCCTCCGTGTGTCGAGCTGCCTGTAGTTCCACTAGGTTCAGAAGCTCCACCTCCTCCGTTCTGATTGGTGCGGCCTCTGCTGCTTCTGCCTGCACAGTCCACAGCTCACCTGGGTTCCTGATTGGTGCGGCACAGGTGCAGTGGGCCAATCCCAGCCCTTCAATCAAGCCCGTCATCCATAAGTGTCCTGCCAGTCTGTCAGTCGGGGCGGCTGACTGTTGGTGGCAGCTCGCCTCTTTGATTGTCGTCTCTCTGTTGTGTTGTGTTGGTTTGTCTATGGGTAGTATTTGTAGCTTGTCATAAGCTTTTGTAAATTGCTGTAAAACCTCTGAAGTGTGGCCAGGTTGGTAGAATTTGCTCTCCTATTGAATGGTCCAAACATTTGCACTCCCATATAGATAACAGCCTGTATAGAAACACTAGGTGCAGGGGTGCTGTTTTGTTGTTGTTGTTTTTTTTAACGCTGCATTAGACAGTTTGTTTTCCCTTTTATTTCCAGTTAGATTGTGGTTTAGACTCTGAGTGAGTTCTCCTTTTGTTATATTTGTTTTTTGAGTTAAACAGCACCCACCGGCCCTCTTCCTTGGTTCGTTTTCAGTTTTGTTAACCAGACTTCCATTATTTTGAGTTACAATAAACTGCTTTACCATTTAACATCTGGTTTCTTTTGTGTTGCTTCCCTTTCCCCTGCGAGCTGGGTTGTAACATAAGTGGGGGCTCGTCCGGGATCTCATTTAAATCGTTCCCGGAGCTAAAAACTGTGGTTGTAGTAGCTTGAAGTTTGGATTGTTTGGTTAATTGGATTGTTGTTGGTTAAATGGTTAATTGATTGTTGGAAGTGGGTGCCACGGTGCACCTTACTAACAAGTCATGTCTCAGTTTGATCTGGATAGCTTCCTAGCTTCCCCCTCCCTCAGTTTGATCAATTGTTGTCGTAAGGATGATTTGGCCCAAATAGCGAATCATTTCAGTCTCATTTATCCTAAACAGGCTTTGAAACGGGATCTTAAAGCTCTTGTTGTGGGTAAGTTGGTGGAATTGGGGCTTATCAAAGTACCAGTGCAGACTGAATCAGCTGTGATGGAGGATGGCATCCTGGGTGAAGCGGCTGGTAGCCGACCACTTGAGGGTGATCCTCCTGGTAATGGTGGTGTTGAAGGGACCTCAGGTGAGGAGGATGAATTAGAGGAGCGTCCGGTAACGACACCGGTAACGCTGCCTCGCTATGATCCCCTCTCCGCTACCCTCAGCAGTACTGGGTCCAAAGTAGAGGCTCGGTTAAAGGTCCGCCTTGCTCGCCTCCAAATGGAATCCCAGGAGAAAGCTAAAACCCGACAGGCTGAGTTGCAGTATCAGCTGGAAATTAAAAAAGAATGGAAGCTGAGAAGCTATTCGACTGCGTCAGCTGGAGCTTGAGTCTCAGAGGCTGACTCGTGTGACGGGTGCGTCTGCTGGTCTGGTAAGTGAGTCTTCCTCTTCCACCACTTCCCTACCAAGTGCATTTGATGTTGGTAAGAATGTTGTTTTGGTGCCCACGTTTCGTGAGACTGAGGTTGATTCCTATTTTGGCGCATTTGAGCGCATTGCAAAAGCTTTGCAGTGGCCACCTGAAGTTTGGGCTCTTTTGCTTCAGTGCAAAATTTATGGGAAAGCTCAAGAAGCTGTTGCTGCGCTCCCAGTGGAGGACAGCCTGAAATATGACTTAGTGAAAGCTGCAATTCTGCGTGCTTACGAACTGGTTCCTGAAGCTTACAGACAAAAATTTAGGAATCACAAAAAAGCCCCAACCCAGTCTTATGTTGAGTTCGCCAGGGAAAAGGGAATTCTTTTTGATAAATGGAGTACTGCTTGTAAGGCTAATGATTTTGATTCCTTGAGGGAGTTGGTCTTAATGGAGGACTTTAAAAAGTGCCTCCCAGAACGTATAGTGGTGTATATTAATGAACAGAAAGTGGCAAATCTCTCCTCTGCTGCTGTGTTGGCTGATGAGTTTGTCTTAACTCATAAGACAGTTTTTTCACCGGGTTCTGATGAAAAGCCTCGTCAGTCTCCAGCTCGACAAAGCCCTTCCCAGACAGTCAGTCCTAAGAAAGAGGACAGAGAATGTTTTTACTGTCATAAGCCTGGACATCTCATCTCTAACTGTCTGACCCTAAAACGCAAACAGCAGTTTGCCCCAAGCGCGACACAGCCAAAAGGTGTTGGGTTAATTAAAGCTGAGCCACGCATCAGTGCTGATTCTGACAGTGAAACTCCTGATGCCTGTTTCAAACCTTTCGTCTTTGACGGATTACTTTCACTGACAGGTGAGCCTGATGATCAGTGCCCTGTGCGCATTCTGCGTGATACTGGTGGATCTCAGTCTGTAGTCCTCACTGAAGTGTTGCCTTTCTCTGAGAAGTCTGCTTGTGGTTATGGTACTGTTTTGCGCGGCATTGAAATGGGTTATGTTCCTCGTCCTGTACACCGCATACATGTTCAGTCCAAATTGATAACTGGATTCTTTCCCGTTGCTGTTTGTCCTGCGTTACCAATTAGAGGTATTACATTTCTAATGGGTAATGACATAGCTGGTGGCAAAGTTACTCCTGCACTGGAAGTAGTGGACACCCCGCAGTGCACACAAACCGAAGTTCAACCGCCTCTTGATCTGTTTCCTTCGTGTGTGATCACTCGTGCACAGGCTCGAAAAATTGATGATGTTTCTCTTTCTGACAGTGTGCTGATGCCTGCCCTTTCAGGAGAGGTTGAGTCCGAGAGCGAGGCCGAGAGCGCCGCCGAATCTCCTTGTGTAAATGCCGCTGTGCAGGTGCATCCTGTCAGCCTCGAAACAACCTCTCCTGATGGCTCGTCCCTCCCGGTGTCTCACGATCGCTTGTACGCTGCTCAGAGAATTGATCCGACGCTGCAGAAATGCTTCTCAAGTGTGGTGAGTGCCGACAAAGCCAAGGGTGAGAAGGTGGCTTATTTACTAGACAGTGGCATTTTGGTGCGTAAATGGTCCCCTCCCCTCTCTGATTCTGATTGGAGTGCTGTGATTCAGATAGTTGTGCCCTCTATGTATCGATCGCATGTGTTATCTGTAGCACATGAAAGCCAGTGGTCTGGACATTTAGGCATTACAAAAACATATCAGCTCATCCTCAAACATTTTTTCTGGCCGGGATTAAAATCTGATGTAGCCAAGCACTGCCGCTCCTGCCACATCTGCCAAATTGCTGGAAAACCAAACCAAGCCATTCCTCCCGCTCCTTTGCATCCCATACCTGCCATAGGAGAACCGTTTGAACGCATTATTATAGACTGTGTTGGACCCCTACCCAGAACCAAGAGTGGAAATCAGTATCTACTCACCGTCATGTGCGCCGCCACTCGTTTTCCTGAAGCCATTCCACTGCGTAAAATCACTGCCAGTTCTGTTGTTAAAGCCTTAACCAGATTCTTCTCCACATTCGGTCTCCCTCGTATAATCCAGACAGACCAGGGCACAAATTTCAAATCCAACTTGTTTAAACAGGTGTTAGCAACGTTGAATGTGCAGCATGCCGTCTCCAGTCCCTACCATCCAGAGTCTCAAGGTGCGTTAGAGCGCTGGCATCAGACATTGAAGTCGATGCTCCGTAAGTATTGTCTGGAAACTGCTAAGAGTTGGGATGAAGGAATTCCTTTTGTTGTGTTTGCGGCCCGTGAAGCCGTGCAGGAATCCCTCGGCTTCAGTCCTGCTGCACTAGTCTTCGGTCACACGCCTCGCGGTCCGTTGAAAGCAATGCACGAAAAGTTTCTGTCATCTGCCTCTTCTTCCAAGAAAAATGTGTTGGACTTCGTCAGTAAGTTCCGTGAGCGTTTGCACCAGGCTCACGCGTTGGCAAGAGAGTCTTTGTCTTCCTCACAAACTGTGATGAAGCGTCGTTTTGACCGCTCCGCCGTTCCCCGACTGTTTCAGGTTGGTGACAAAGTTTTGGCGTTACTGCCCGTTCCCGGCTCCGCACTCTCGGCCAAGTTCTCTGGTCCATATGACATCTGTGAGCGGCTCAGCGACACAGATTATGTTATTTGTACTCCCGAGAGAAAACGCAGAACCCGTGTGTGTCACATAAATATGTTGAAGCGGTACCACTCCAGAGAAACTTCCGAAAACAGTTCGAAAGTGTCTGAATCTGCACTGCTGTCTGTGATTCCTTGCAGCAGCGCGCTTATTGTGTTAGAATCCCAGGACCAGCCCGATGATGTGACAACGCGCTCCTCACATCAAAGTGCTCGCTTGTCAAACTCTGAAATGTTGAAAGTGTTACCATCTCAGTTATCCCACCTGTCACCTAAGCAGCAATCTGACATAACTACATTAACTGATCGTTTTCCTTGTCTTTTCAGTGATGTTCCTTCTCAAACCACTGTCACTCAGCACGACATTGATGTTCATGATGCTCGACCCATCAAACAACATGCTTATCGTGTCAATCCGGGTAAACGTGAGCTAATGAAAAAGGAGGCTGAGTATCTTCTTCAACACGGTTTAGCCATACACAGCTCCAGCCCCTGGAGTTCCCCGTGCCTTCTTGAAGAGAAGTCTGATGGTTCTCCCCGCTTTATCACAGACTTCCGAAAAGTAAACGCAGTTACTGTCCCTGACTCCTATCCCCTGCCCAGGATGGAGGACTGTGTAGATAATTTGGGTACGGCCAAATTTGTGAGCAAGTTAGATCTGCTCAAGGGCTATTGGCAGGTGCCGCTAACCGAGCGCGCGTCACTAATTTCAGCCTTTGTAACTCCCGACTATTTTCTGCAGTATACTGTCATGGCCTTTGGTATGTGCAACGCTCCAGCCACATTCCAGCGTCTTGTCAATTCCGTCCTGGCTGGCGTGTCAAATTGTAATGCGTATTTGGATGATCTGATTGTGTATACCACCACTTGGGAGGAGCACATTCAGATTTTGGAGCAGGTGTTCGCCCGCCTCTCAAGTGCATCACTCACCATCAATTTGGCCAAATGTGAATTCGGAAAAGCTACCGTCACATACTTGGGGAGGCAGGTGGGACAAGGGCAGGTGCGTCCTGTGGAAGCCAAGGTTTCCGCCATTTCAGAGTTTCCCGTGCCCTCCACAAGAAGAGCCCTGCGTCGGTTTCTAGGTATGGCTGGTTATTATCGGTGTTTCTGTCGCAACTTCTCCTCCGTGGTCCGTCCGTTGACAAACCTGCTCAGCCCAAAAGTCAACTTTGTGTGGTCAACAGAGTGCCAACATGCATTTGAAAGTGTAAAATCACTCCTCTGTCATTCCCCTGTGCTTGCTGCGCCCAACCTCTCTCGTCCTTTCAAATTAGAGGTTGATGCCAGCGCTGTTGGGGCCGGCGCTGTGCTGCTCCAAGAAGATACGGATGGGGTAGACCATCCCATATCTTACTTCTCTCGTAAGTTCAACAAGCACCAGGTTAACTACTCCACCACTGAACAAGAAACCCTTGCTTTGTTGTGGGCACTCCAGCATTTTGAAGTTTATCTCGGTTCCAGTTCTTTGCCAGTGTCAGTGTTTACCGATCATAACCCTCTCACTTTTCTAGCCCGCATGTACAACCACAACCAGCGGCTCATGCGGTGGGCCCTGATCGTGCAAGACTACAACTTACAGATCCACCACAAAAAGGGCTCCGAGAATGTGTTGGCTGATGCGCTGTCCAGACTGTAAGTGACCCATGTAGTTGTTGATGTTGATGTCAAATTGTGCAATGTAAATATAGGGAAAGTTAAACTCCAGGATTCGACTTTAAACCTGGGGTTGAGTCTTAAGGGGGGGAGTGTTACGGCCGCTGCTCTTTCCTCCCTCATTGTGTGTGTGTGCAACATTAATTTTTCCCTCCGTGTGTCGAGCTGCCTGTAGTTCCACTAGGTTCAGAAGCTCCACCTCCTCCGTTCTGATTGGTGCGGCCTCTGCTGCTTCTGCCTGCACAGTCCACAGCTCACCTGGGTTCCTGATTGGTGCGGCACAGGTGCAGTGGGCCAATCCCAGCCCTTCAATCAAGCCCGTCATCCATAAGTGTCCTGCCAGTCTGTCAGTCGGGGCGGCTGACTGTTGGTGGCAGCTCGCCTCTTTGATTGTCGTCCCTCTGTTGTGTTGTGTTGGTTTGTCTATGGGTAGTATTTGTAGCTTGTCATAAGCTTTTGTAAATTGCTGTAAAACCTCTGAAGTGTGGCCAGGTTGGTAGAATTTGCTCTCCTATTGAATGGTCCAAACATTTGCACTCCCATATAGATAACAGCCTGTATAGAAACACTAGGTGCAGGGGTGCTGTTTTGTTGTTGTTGTTTTTTTTAACGCTGCATTAGACAGTTTGTTTTCCCTTTTATTTCCAGTTAGATTGTGGTTTAGACTCTGAGTGAGTTCTCCTTTTGTTATATTTGTTTTTTGAGTTAAACAGCACCCACCGGCCCTCTTCCTTGGTTCGTTTTCAGTTTTGTTAACCAGACTTCCATTATTTTGAGTTACAATAAACTGCTTTACCATTTAACATCTGGTTTCTTTTGTGTTGCTTCCCTTTCCCCTGCGAGCTGGGTTGTAACACCTAGGCTGTGACATAATCTTGACCTGGGCCACTAACTGAGCACTTTTAGAGTCTCTGAGCATCAAGCAACGTGACACATCATATACTACACCAGGAAAGCAGCAACTTTCTCCTCTGTGGATCTGACGTCCAGCTCGTCAGGCTCCCCCCACCAGTGCTGCTCACCGCCCAAGTGTATGTGCGGGGTTTTACTTGGAGCCCTGTGACGATCATGTTATTCATCCGGGTTTACTGCTCCAGGTCTGCAACCCTGCTTTCCAAAAAGGCGAGCTGCTTATCCTTCTCTGCATTCTGGATCCTGAGCGTTTATATATCTGTCACATGTACAAAATTTTTGCTGAGCGGTTCCAAAGCGAAGGGAGCGCCGATTTTTTTCTCATTCACTCCCATGACCACATTTTTGACTCTAAAAATGTAAATCTTGACACATGCATTCATGAGGAGCGGCTGTCTCTCACCATCACTTTATTTTCATGATTGGACCAACGGTTTGGGACGAAGAATTTGTTCGAGGAGTTAAATCTCCACTAAAAGAGTCTCTTCTCTGTGTTCTGTCTGTCTCTCTCTGCTCTTCTGCCAGGTGCACCTACTTTATTACCATGGCAACCGCTGTGCCACACAAACTTAACAGAAACATGATATGTGTGCGTGTCTACAACTCGCTCATACGGCCACAATTTTCACTGTACAGACACAATTTATACCACAAAACGTAGGAAAATTTGTCCTGGTCACAGAAATGTTGACATGGAATCTGTCACACGTACACATTTTTGATAGGAGCCTCCAAAGCAAAGGGAGTGCCGATGTTTTTCTCATTCACTTCCATGTAAAGTGAGAGGAGAAATTTCTGGAAACAGCTGGCGTGCAACACATTTGTAACTCGCGCCTGTGACCACATTTTTGACACCAGAGACATAAAACATGGCACGTGCGTTCATGAGGAGTGGCTGTCTCTCACCATCACTTTATTTTCATTACTGGACCAACGGTTTGGAAATCAGAAGAATTTGTTCAAGGAGTTAAATCTCCACTAAAAGAGTCTCTTCTCTGTGTCTGTCTGTCTCTCTCTGCTCTTCTGCCAGGTGCACCTGCTTTATTACCATGGCAACCGCTGTGCCACACAAACTGACAGAAACATGATGTGTGTGTGTGTCTACATGTTACATGCAGACATGACAGAAACATGATGTGTGTGCGTGTCTACATGTTACATGCAGACATGACAGAAACATGATGTGTGTGTGTGTCTACATGTTACATGTAGACATGACAGAAACATGATGTGTGTGTGTGTCTACATGTTACATGCAGACATGACAGGGGCACAATTTCCATTTTAACCCTTTAGGTGCCAGAGTTTATTAAGGAAAATATTCATTTAAACATTTCAAAAGGCTGTGGCTTGAAAGTGGTGAGAGATAAAGACATACTGTAAATGAGAAAACTATTCATCATGACCCAAAGTTTGTGATGGCAGTAGATTAACTCACCCAATTGCATATTGTGGCTTCACTAGGCGGCAGCCATATTGGAGTTCATAAATCTCGGTAAAACATTCACATCATTCAAACTTCATTCTGTTAAAGGCAGCTATTCAGTGTGGCGTCAGCTTTTCAACAAACTTTCACACATTCAGATCATTCAAACTTTATTGTATTTAAGGCAGCATTGCAGTCTAGCTTCAGCTTGAAGCATTCACACCTGCAATTTCTTCAGAAATTGCTTCTCTAGTTGGGTGTGAATGCTGGAAGCATTCACAACCTATGTTCTTCTACTACCAAAATTCTTTATTTTTCTTAGTGGGTGTGAATGCTGGAAGCATTCACAACCTATGTTATTCCACTACCAAAATTCTTTATTTTTCTTCTTCTTCTTCTTATTATTATTATTAGTGCTATTAATGCTATGCATTCCCACTATTGTTCTTCTGTTCTTTATTGTTCTTCTGTTCTTTATTAGTGGGAATGCTATCCCACTATTGTTCTTCTGTTCTTTATTAGTGGGAATGCTTATAATTAGTGTGAATGCTAAAGGCATTCACACTATTGTTCTTCTGGAATTTTTTATTATTATTCCTGATTCCGTACGTTTTTCGGCACCTATCTCCTCCTACAAATCTTGTGCTACAGAAACCATTCAAGTATCAAAATGTGCAGCTTCTTAAGGACATTACTGCTTGTATTTTTCTTTTGTCTACCTTTTATACTTTTGGAAATATTCAGCTTTTTCTGCAAAATTTCCCCCATTCATCCTTATGGGGAATTTGTCAAATTTCAATCTGCTATAACTTCGGCATACTTTCAGCTATTCAACCATTGAAATGTTCAGCTTTTTCAGCTCTTTCAGCCTTCTGCTTTTCAGCTTTTCAACCTTTCAACTTTTTCAGCAATTCAGCTTTTTCTGAAAATAATTTAACATTGCCGCTTATGGGGAATTTTTCAAATTTCATTCTGCTATAACTTCTGCATACGTTCAGCTATTGAAACCGTTCTACCACTAAAATGTTCAGCTTTTTCAGCTCTTTCAGCCTTTTCAGCTTTTCGGCAGTACATTCAGCAGATTTCGCTTCAAAGTTTAAGGATCTGCTCCTGCTGCAGCATGTCTGCTCATTCAGCATTTTCAACTCCATCAAACATTCAGCTTCATGTTCAGCTACAGAAAGTGTTCAGCTATCAATATGTTCAATTTTGTAAGCTCTTCCAGCCTTGTGCTTTTCATCTTTTCTTTATATTTATTTTTTTTTTCAAACATTCAACTTCATGTTCAGCAATTAAAATGTTCAACTTTTTCGAGTCTTTCAGCCTCCTTCAACTTTCTGCCCTCTTAGCTTTTTAAAATATTAATCTTTCTGCCTTTTGAACTCCTTCAAACATTCAGCTTCATTTTCAGCTGCAGAAATTGTTCAGCTATCAATATGTTGATTCTTTTTTTCATTCATTCAACAGATTTCCGAAATCGCTTCAGCCTTTAGCATTCACACTGTATTTCCGCAGGAAATGCAATTTTTCTAGTTATTATTCTACTTCCGTACCTTTTTTGACCGCTATCAACTCCTTCATACTTTATGCTATTAAAACCATTCAACTTCCAGAATGTTAAGCTCTTTTAGGACATTGCTGCTATTACTTTTCAGCTTTCTAACTTTTATAGTTTTTACACTGTAAAACTTTTTTTTAACCAGTTTTTACAATGGAAGTCTATGGGAGAATTCTTCAAACCCACTTCTACTATTACTACTACTACTACTACTTCTACAATTCTACTACTACAACTACTTCTACTTCTACTTCTACACTACTATTTACTACTTCTACTACTCTACTACTACTTCTACCACTAATTCTACTACTATTTCTACTTCTACTCTACTGCTACTTCTAGTACTACTTCTACTATTTCTACTACTTCTACTATTTCTACTACTTCTACTACTTCTACTACTACTTCTGATACTACTTCTACTACTATTTCTACTACTTCTACTACTACTTCGACTACTATTTCTACTACTTCTACTACTTCTACTACTTCTACTACTACTTCTACTACTACTTCTACCACTAATTCTACTACTATTTCTACTACTTCTACTACTATTTCTACTACTTCTACTACTACTTCTAGTACTACTTCTACTATTTCTACTACTTCTACTACTACTTCTAGTACTACTTCTACTATTTCTACTACTTCTACTACTACTTCTGATACTACTTCTACTACTATTTCTACTACTTCTACTACTACTTCGACTACTATTTCTACTACTTCTACTACTACTTCGACTACTATTTCTACTATTTCTACTACTTCTACTACTACTTCTACTACCACTAATTCTATTGCTATTTCTACTACTATTTCTACTATTTCTACTACTTCTACTACTACTTCTACTATTATTTCTACTACTACTTCTACTACTTCTACTAATTCTACTACTACTTCTACTACTTCTACCAATACTTTTACTACTTCTACGACTTCTACTACTATTTCTACTACTTCTACTACTACTTCTACTACTACTTCTACTATTTCTACTACTTTTACTACTACTTCTACTATTTCTACTACTTCTACTTTTACTACCACTTCTACTACTACTTTTACTACTTCTACTACTTCTACTACTATTTCTACTACTTCTACTACTATTTCTACTATTTCTACTACCTCTACTACTACTTCTAGTACTACTTCTACTACTTCTACTACTACTTCTAGTAC
Source organism: Epinephelus cyanopodus (assembly GCA_026686955.1). Classification (NCBI taxonomy): domain Eukaryota; kingdom Metazoa; phylum Chordata; class Actinopteri; order Perciformes; family Serranidae; genus Epinephelus; species Epinephelus cyanopodus. The sequence goes on from CM048929.1 coordinate 41,418,581, forward strand.
TACTTCTACTATTACTTCTACTACTACTTCTACTTCTACTACTACTATTTCTACTATTTCTACTACTTCTACTACGACTTCTACCACTAATTCTACTGCCATTTCTACTACTTCTACTACTTCTACTACTACTTCTAGTATTACGTCTACTAATTCTACTACTACTTATACTACTACTTTTACTACTTCTACTAGTTCTACTACTATTTCTACTACTTCTACTACTACTTCTACTACTATTTCTACTATTTCTACTACTTCTACTACTACTTCTACTATTACTTCTACTACTACTTCTACTACTAGTACTACTTTGACTACTACTTCTACTACTACCGCCACTCCTTTTTACTTTTAGTAGCTTCCATTTCTGCCACTTTTACATGTTTCAGCTTCCACATTTTTCAGCATTACACTGCATTTTATGTGAGATTCATGCATTTTTAGCAGCGTTTTTCAAATTCTTTTCAGCAATGAGCATTCCCACTGCATTTTCGCTAGGAAATGCAATTTTTTCTAGTTATTATTATTCTCCCTTACCTTTTTTGACAGCTATCTACTCCTTCATACTTTATGCTATTAAAACCATTCAACTACCAGAATGTTAAGCTCTTTTAGGACATTGATGCTATTACTTTTCAGCTTTCTAACTTTTATAGTTTTTACACTGTAAAACTTTTTTTAACCAATTTTTACAATGGAAGTCGATGGGAGAATTCTTCAAACCCACTTCTACTATTACTTTTACTACTTCTACTACTATTTCTACTACTTCTACTACTATTTCTACTATTTCTACTACTTCTACTACTACTTCTACCACTAATTCTACTACTATTTCTACTACTTCTACTACTACTTCTAGTACTACTTCTAGTACTACTTCTACTACTTCTACTACTACTATTACTATTACTTCTCTTACTATTACTTCTTCTACTACTATTACTTCTACTGCTACTAGTTTTACTACTATTATTATTGCTTCTATTACTATTACTTCTTCTATTACTATTGCTACTACTACTATTACTTTTACTACTAAGACTACATTTACTACTATTACTATTACTATATTACTATTACTTCTTCTATTACTATTACTACTATTGCTATTACTTCTATTACTTCTTTACTACTTTTATTCTTCTTTACTTTTACTACATCTTCTACTTCTACTACTACTTCTAGTACTACTTCTACTATTACTTCTACTACTACTACTACTTCTGTCACTACTATTACTACTACTACTACTATTACTATTACTACTATTACTATTACAACTATTACTTCTTCTCTTACTATGACTTCTGCTACTTACTACTTACTTATTACTGCTACTAATTTTACTACTAGTACTATTACTTCTCTTAGTATTAATTCTTCTATTACTATTACTTTTACTACTACTACTACTACTACTTTTACTACTATTACTTCTATTACTATTACTTCTATTACTTTTAGTACTACTACTATTACTACTTTTACTATTATTACTAGTACTTATAATACTATTACTTCTTCTATTACTACTACTACTATTTTAACTATTACTATTACTTCTACTACTATTACTTCTACTGCTAATAGTTTTACTACTATTATTTTTGCTTCTATTACTATTACTTCTATTACTATTGCTACTACTACTATTACTTTTACTACTAAGACTACATTTACTACTATTACTTACTATATTACTATTACTTATTCTATTACTACTTTTACTACTATTGCTATTACTTCTATTACTATTACTTCTATTACCATTACTTTTACTGCTACGAGTTTACTACAATTACTATTACTTCTCTCACTATTACTTCTTCTATTACTATTACTTTTACTACTATTACTATTACTACTATTACTATTACAACTATTACTTTTTCTCTTACTATGACTTCTACTGCTACTAATTTTACTACTATTACTATTACTTCTCTTAGTGTTAATTCTTCTATTACTATTACTTTTACTACTACTACTACTTTTACTACTATTACTTCTATTACTATTACTTCTATTACTTTTAGTACTACTACTATTACTACTTTTACTACTATTACTAGTACTTATATTACTATTACTTCTTCTATTACTACTACTACTACTTTAACTATTACTATTACTTCTCTTACTATTACTTCTTCTACTACTATTACTTCTACTGCTACTAGTTTTACTACTATTATTTTTGCTTCTATTACTATTATTTCTTCTATTACTATTTGTTATGCCCAGTCTAGGGGTGCCTGAGACACAACATGAAAGGCCCCATCTTCCCCAAATCCCAAGTAGCCACAATAAAAAAAGGATGTGTGGAACGATCCAGAACACAAGTTTATTCTACAATATTTGGATAACAAAATGAAATAATTACTTCAGGGTGGACTAAGGCCAAAATAACTAACAAAACAATTCTATTTAGGGAGTAAATAACCTAACCAAATAATAAATGACAAAAATCTCACCTCCCTAACTAAATAAACAGGAGAAAAAAGGTTTGCAACAGAAATGGCAGTCCACCCCTACTATGCAATATACAAAAGATCAATAGGCTGTTCAGATACAATATGACACAACGAGTTGTGTGGCCGGTTGGGAGGAGAGGAAGGTGAGGTCTGCCTGCTAGCTCGCAGCGACTGCCATCTTGGCCCTTTAAAAACGCGAACGCCCTTGCCGGCAGCCAATCAGAAACGAGCGCAGATCCAATGCACCAATCACCGCTGGGCTGTGGCACACACCCATTTACATACAAAAAAAACAGAGCACAGAGAACACGTGCAGGAAAATATACACCAACATAAGAAATTACGACAACAGTCGTAACACTATTGCTAATACTATTACTTTTACTACTAAGACTACATTTACTACTATTACTATTACTATGTTACTATTACTTCTTCTATTACTATTACTTTTACTACTACTACTTTTACTACTATTACTTCTACTACTATTACTTCTATTACTTTTAGTACTACTACTATTACTACTTTTACTATTATTACTAGTACTTATATTACTATTACTTCTTCTATTACTACTACTACCACTTTAACTATTACTATTACTTACTATTACTTCTTCTACTACTATTACTTCTACTGCTACTAGTTTTACTATTATTTTTGCTTCTATTACTATTACTTCTATTACTATTGCTACTACTACTATTACTTTTACTACTAAGACTACATTTACTACTATTACTATTACTATATTACTATTACTTATTCTATTACTATTACTACTTTTACTATTGCTATTACTTCTATTACTATTACTTCTATTACTTTTACTGCTACGAGTTTACTACAATTACTATTACTTCTCTTACTATTACTTCTTCTATTACTATTACTTTTACTACTACTACTTTTACTACTATTACTATTACTTCTATTACTATTACTTCTTCTATTACTATTACTTTTACTGCTACGAGTTTACTATCATTACTATTACTTCTATTACTATTACTTCTATTACTATTACTTCTTCTATTACTATTATTACTACTACTACTATTACTACTTTTACTACTATCACTATTACTTCTATTACTATTACTTCTTCTATTGCTATTATTACTACTACTACTATTACTACTTTTACTACAATTATTATTACTTCTATTACTATTACTTCTTCTATTACTATTTTACTGCTACGAGTTTACTATCATTACTATTACTTCTATTACTATTACATCTTCTATTACTATTACTACTTTTACTACTATCACTATTACTTCTATTACTATTACTTCTTCTATTACTATTATTACTACTACTGCTACTACTTTTACTACTATCACTATTGCTTCTATTACTATTACTTCTTCTATTACTACTACTACTACTTTTACTATTACTTCTCTTACTATTACTTCTTCTACTACTATTACTTCTACTGCTACTAGTTTTACTACTATTATTATTGCTTCTATTACTATTACTACTACTATTACTTCTCTTACTATTACTTCTTCTATTACTATTACTTTTACTACTAAGACTACATTTACTACTATTACTATTTTACTATTACTTCTTCTATTACTATTACTACTTTTACTACTATTGCTATTACATCTATTACTATTACTTCTATTACTATTACTTTTACTGCTACGAGTTTACTACAATTACTATTACTTCTCTTACTTTTACTTCTTCTATTACTATTACTTTTACTGCTACTACTTTTACTACTATTACTATTACTACTATTACTATTACTTATATTACTATTACTTCTATTACTATTATTACTACTACTACTATTACTACTTTTACTACTATCACTATTACTTCTATTACTATTACTTCTTCTATTACTATTATTACTACTACTACTATTACTACTTTTACTACTATCACTATTACTTCTATTACTATTACTTCTTCTATTACTACTACTACTACTTTTACTATTACTATTACTTCTCTTACTATTACTTCTTCTACTACTATTACTTCTACTGCTACTAGTTTTACTACTATTATTATTGCTTCTATTGATATTAGTACTACTATTACTACTACTACTATTTCTATTACTACTACTATTAGTATTACTATTATTTTTATATTACCGTTTTTACTAATACAATTACTAATACTACTATTACTATTACTACTACTATTACTATTACTCCTATTTATATTACTATTACTATTACCATTTTCACTATTATTATTATTACTATTAACAAGGATCTACCAACTGCACCCTCTTCTACTGCAGGAATGTAGTATTTGGGGGAGATAAATATTAAAGAGGACATTATAATAACAACAGTTTTCACTATTATTGCAAGTTATTAGTTGATCTTGTTTTCATGTAAACAAATACCAACATAATTCAATCATTAAGTTGTTGTCAATAAACTCTTGTCTGCCCCTCTCTTTCAGTCTCTCCCCTTTGAGTATTGAATAGTTTCAGGTTTTTTTCAGTGTTTATATGAGTTTATAATGGGCACCTACTACAACAGTCAAAACAGTCAAAACTGTAATCAGTACAAGACATGTATTTATACACACAGTGTATAAATATTGACATTAGCCTGTTTTTCCAAGCTTTGCGTGTTTGACACCAGAATTTCCGACTGTCCCTGAACGTCTCGGTGAAATTTAACAGCGCAACAGGCCGCCTCCTTCACTCTGACTGTGCTCTCAGTCCAGGTAAGTTGCTGTCACTCCAGCTTAATTTTTGAACAGAAATGTTGCAAATACACGGTTGGTGGTTTAAAATTATATTAGTGTCTCACTCATACTGAACTTAAATATAAATTGAAGGGTGAAATATTTTCCTTCTGAAGCACATTAAGCCTGTATTCTCGGCCAACGTTAGCTAATGTTAGTGACGATGCTAGCGCTAGCCTAACCGCTAACGATAATTTATACTTGTCTAGGACGCCCGTGTCCTCGGTGGACCTGATTGTTTTTCGATGGGGCGGCCTCAGTTTTACAGTTACAGTGAATAAATACATATCAGGAAAAACTAGAAAAGTTAAAGAATTTGTTGGTACTAACTATGTCATGACAGCTCATTGGGAAGTGGCTTAAAAATGCATTAAATTCGGCAAAATTTGGCGAGGAATAAACGGACATGGCCTTCAACATGGATCCCTTCACCTCTCTCAGCAGGACAACTGAATTAAAGTGGGCCATGTTGGTACACAAGAGTCTACAGAAGACATGCCCACTCCATTATAATTTTTGTAGTTTTTTTTTGAAGGTGTATTAACTATGAGTATGAGCTATCTCTGGATAGCTTTAATATTGGAAATGTAACAGGTATTTTGGGTTGTGTGTTGATGAATGTGACATCTCAGTTTAAGCAGCTGTAAAGGGCAGTCAAAAATTGAACTCAAGTTCAAAAACTACTTTAGATAGAATACAAAAATATTTTATATATTTTGCTGTAGCTTCTGACATTTTGCTGCTTTCAAAAGTGGAGGCTGTGGTAGAATGACAGCACCAACTGACCTGGGACTAGCTGGCCAGCTGCCTCAATGGATCAAGAACGCAAAAAATAGTAAATAAATATATAGAAGTTGCACAATTAATACCCAAATGCAATTTCTCGAAAAAGGTATTTGAGTACATATAATAACATGTGAAATTTGTCACTACCCACCTCAGGTTATAAGCCAGATATTATACACACGGAAGAAGCACCATCATTAACAAGCTGTATTTGAATCAGCGTGATGTAAACGTTGCTTTACACACTACCTTTGGTAATATAATGCTTACAATTAAACAGTAGTGGTTCACTTGTGTAATGTTGATACTGCAATATAGGTGCTTTATCTGAAGTATTAAAATATTTATTTTATACTTGTTCTTTGCCTACTTTCAGCCAGGCAACCTGTTAGAGCATCATTTTGCTATTTACTGTGGGGGTTTCTTTGCTTTGTTTTGATTGTTGGCCTGTTAGTCTAACCCATATAACTGCCTTACACACACAAACACACACACACCCCGACACCGACAATACTAACATACTGTTCTCTCTTGTAGATAAAGAGAACATCGATCCAGTTCTGAGCTGTGGTAAGTAGAGATATTGCAACTGAAGTTGACAACACATCACAGATGACTGTGGATAAGTGTTTAGAGTCCATAGACCTTTCCATTTTGTGAAGGAAATGTCACTTGCGCAATTTTAATACTCAAGGGTATTATTTTGCCTGTTGGCAACAGAGTCGTTATAATCATTAAACGTAACGTTTTGTAAGCAGCGTAATGGTGAAATGTGTAAAAGATGGACAGAATTTTACTTGAATACATTCAAAAAATGAACTTAACTTCAAAACAGGGTGTAGGAATAATAGTTACCTTATGAAATACTGTTTGTCATAGGGCTGCAACAAATGAATGTTTTCATCACTGATTCGTTTGTAATTACTCGTAATTAGTTGTAATTAGTTTTAGCTCTAGTATTCAGAAATTTTAGCTTCCAGGAAAATTCTGAATCTTGAAAATAAATAATCTAAGTTGAAAAGTAAAATATCTGAAGTGAACTGAAAATGTCTTTCTTTGTGTCTTATTGTCTCCCACTCATCCTCCCTCCACTCCTGGTCTCTAACTACGGAACATCATGATCTGGACTGACTCCTTGTTGACTTGAAAGTGTAAGTTCACACAAATGAATCCTTATTTTACACCCACTAAATCGATATTTCATTGCTTTACAGTATAGAATGGCCTCTTACTGATTCTTGTTTCACCACAATAACAGGAATAGCACAATAGTGGCTGTGGTTAAGTGTGCTTGTATGAGGTTCTTGTCCCTAGTCAGTGTATTATCGATAGTAGATGGAGGTCGACACACCCACAGTTTGGAGAAGCAGCAAGAGTACTGGCATAGGAAGCCAAGCAATGTACTGCTGTGGACAGGGTCAGCAACACGAATTTTAGACAACTAAAAAAAGTCAGTTTAAGTGTACACTATATTTAGAATATTATCATTTTACTTTGCTGACAGAGAGACTTTTCTAATGGGAAAGGACAGTTATATAAGACAAATATCACAAACCAACCTTAGTGTGTGACTTTGAGTCCAAAAAAGTCTTTTTAAAGCACTGAAGTCAGACAATAATCCAAATTAACATATCAAAATGCTTGGTTTTGGTTAAAGAAAATGTATGACTCTTTAAAAAAAAGGTCTCTGCAGGAATCCTTCCCATAATGTTGTCAGACACTGAATAACAATCTGAGTCTCTTTGTGCCAAAAACAAGCACTTCTATTAGATTTACTTTGATGGTTCATAGTTGCCCATTGGGATGACATTTCAGTCAGTTGCACTCACTGTCAGGTGTAGCACTGTCCCTCAATACTGGACCAATTTCAGAACTGTCCCCATTATTCGATTAGACACAATAAGATCCAGGTAGTAAAATACCCAAGTTACCCACTTTTGACTAAATCTTACCTTTCAGGTGTGGTTGCTTGATGAAATTTTTCATATGGAAACAACTGTCTAATGTTTGTTTCTGTTTTGTCTTACAGGTGCCCTGCTGTCCAGCATCTCTCCTCTCCTCTATCACATTGGCTTTCTGTCTGTCCTATCACTTGTATCCTCTCTATCTGAATTTTGGATCCTCTTGCTTTCCTGTCCCATCTACCGCTCTGTTTTTAATTTTGGAATTCTATCTTCCTGACTCATCTGTCCCACTCTGAATTTTGAGATTCTAACCATTTTTTGGACACTCTGTCTTTTCTGACTCTCTACACTGTACCACACTCTATCTGAATTTTGGACATTCTGTCTTTTCTGACCCTCTACACTGTACCACTCTATCTAACTTTGAAAGGCAGACCTTGTTATTTGTGGAATTACTTGCTACTGCTGCAAGTGCCCTCTATTTTGTGGAACCTATATCTTATGAGCCCTATTTTTTGTGGAACCTATATTTTATGAGCCCTGTCTGAAACTGCACTCTGGTTACTGGTACCAGTCTTGCTACTTTGTGGTTCTGAGCCTCTCTGCTCACATTTTCTCTCTCTCCTGTCTCTCTCACACTTGAATTGGCAGTTGCCTGTCTTATTCATATATTCATCATTATTAAATTGAGAATATTTTCAAAGCATTTGTCGAATATTGATACATTCTATGTGGATAAATTCATAATAAAAAAATTGCTAATTTATTAAGAAAAAGTTACAGTACATACAAATTATTCTGTTCAAAGTGGCATTACACTCATCACAAACATTGGACTGGAAAAAATAAACTTTAATTCATAATTGAATCTGGTAAAATTTCCAGGCACATAATTTTGTTGTAACGAAGTTCCTTATTTAAGATAACACTGTATTGTTGGAAAATAACATACACAAGAAGTAATTTAATTGAATAAGTGAAAATCCAGATTTATATTGGAAAAGAACATTAGTTGTTCCTGAACTGTGTTGCTGTGGAGCTCTCTTGGTTTGTATCCAAAGGTTTGTTTTGATTTTGGATATCCTCACACGTTTATTTCACTAGTGTAAATAACTAACGTTAATACCACTACATACATTGTGTTATTAGTACACACCAATATTGTTTGGATCATTCGTGTTTTGCTGTTGTTGTTATGCTGTTTAACCTGAAATAAAAACAGGCATCTGTAAGGAGGAACTGGATTTATTTGACTGCACACACAACGTTCTCCAGTGATCAGAAGCACTCTTCCGTTATCAGACTACCACAACAACTGTGTTCCTGATTTTTAATATAAACCTTGATATACACACATATATATAATATTTATTTAACAGTGAAATAAAACTACCATAGCATTAAGTTATTCTTTGCTGGTAAGTGCAGACAGGAGCATCAAGACAGTCCATAGCTGATACTGGGCTACTAGTTGTGTACTGTAGTATTAGTGGAAAATTACTAAATAGAGTATTGTTCTGTGGTGAGAATTTAAATATTAGATATTATAAATCATATTGGTATTAACAGATCCTTTCTGGTATTTTCAAGAACTCTTTCTATTGTATATATTTATATCTGTCATACCTACAATCTGCTCTGTTTTGAAAGAATTATAAAACTGTATGAACTTAAGCTTTTTTACAGCCCTTATTGAGTGATTCATAACTTAACCTTTATCCGCTCTGAAAGAAGTTACATCGAAATAGTCATCAATTGACAAACACCTGTACATCGTTTTGGTGTAGGACATATTTGAAGGAATTGAATTGCAGTTGCTGCCTGTAATTTTGGCATTCAACTCATTCATATCACAAACTGGTAAATACCATAGTGTCTCAGTAAAGTAAAATTTAAGCAGTAAGAGATTTCAGCATAGTATCAGCTTGTATTTCCACAGGCCTGACAAGGATTTTCTTGATTAACTATTTGTTTGAATCCTGTTGATAGTCTTTTCCTTTGGTAAACAAATAGAAATGGAATGATTTTGAAACCTGTAAATCCGACTCTTTTCTGTGAGTTGATTTGTCTTTGCCTTTAATCTATCTTCTGATCCTGTTCCATTAAAAGTAATCTTTTCATTAATATTGTTTTTAATATCTTGGTTGTGCATAATAAAAGTAAAAGTAAAGTTTTTTTTAGTGTACATCAACAATGCCAAAGAAGAATAAGAGGTCCCAAGCTGCAAGCCAGCGCTGGCAGAGGTCAAATGAGATTCACTGTGCAACAACAGAACAAGCAGAATTTGTTGGTCCTCAAAACAGTGGAGAAGTAAACAAGTCTGCAGTATCTCATGCTCAAAGTGTCAAACAGGCAGGTCAACATGATGCATCATGTGTACCAGAGGTATCTTCTGCTGACATTGTAAAGAGAGGACTTAACAGTGATATTCCACGTGTAGCAGCTCCTTCTCGTGCTCAGCAGGTAAACCACACAGGTAAAAGTGATGAAAAGCGTGTACCACAGGTATCATATGCTGACATTGTAAAGAGGGGACTTTACAGTGATGATGAGTGTGCAGGGCCTTCTCGTGTATACCAGGTAAACAACAGAGATCAAAGTCATGTGCCACAAGTATCAGAAGAATCACATGTTAACATTGTACAGAATGAGCTACACAATGATGATCCATGTTTAGCTGGTCCTTCTAATGCAGACTGTGTGAACCTGGGAGATCAGCCTTGTGAAAAAGGTGTCCGTGCATCCCGCAGCCAGGCTGCTCGTAAATACGGCAAATCCACAAACAGTCAATGCACCTGTAACTCACTAACCTTTCTTGCATTCCTTCATGAGAATGAAAACCTCACCACAGCAGATCTCAACCTTGTTTTGGATAAGGGTGATGCCATGTATAAAGAGATCAGGAAAAGAGTCAGTCACATCCATTTGACAACTGATGAGCTCCCTCAAGAAGTTCCTGCGCAGGTATACACATTATATGATACACAGAAGACTCCAGATACGGCACATTTGGAGAACCTTTACCTGGAGCTGTAGATAGCTACCTGGACCTTGAGGCAGGACTGAGCTGCTTGTTATCAGATGTGCAGTACGCACTGATGATGAGAGGGTTGTGTATTGCTGTATTCAAAACCAGATCAGGCAGATATGGTTTCTTTGATCCACATGCCAGAACAGCCAAAGGTTTGCCACCACACCTGGGTTCGGCCAATGGCACTGCTGTCATGCTGACATTCACATACCTCAGTGACATGATTGACAGGCTTACAAGGTGTCACAAGATGATGCAGACAGAGTCTTCCTGTACATATGAGTTGAAGCCTGTGATGTTTTACGATGTTTACACAGAGAACCTGAATGATGTTGTCCCAGACCCAGAGAGTCAGCCAACAGCTCCCACTGCTGCTGTTTCACCCGCTCTGTTGGATGATGCGCCTCAAAATGAATCAAGTCTGAGTGTTCCAGAGATCAACACTGTTGTCACCGATGTTTCTGATAACATTGTACATGAAGTGTCCACCAATATGGAAACTGAACCAGAACCACTGAGCCAGTTCAGCATGAATTCTCTCACATCAAATGATGCTCCTCACAGTGAATCAAACACATCTGCTCCAATAATAAATACTGGAACCAGCAATAATAATTTATTCCACATCTCCAGTAAACTGTCACAATATAGCAAACATGTAAGGAGAAAATATGAGAGGAGACAAATGTGTTCAGAAAGTCACAGAAAAAAGAGAATCAAAAAAGTAAAGAAAAGGAAAAGTATGCTTCTGATGAAACATATAGAGCAAAGAAAAAGTCTTACTCAAAAACTAAATATTCAAATGAAGAATTCAGACAAAGAAAACATACTCATAATACCCAGTCATATCGAAACAATTCTGTATTACGTCAAAAGAAAAAAAATAATATAACAACCAGATACAGAGAAAGTGTGGACTTCAAGCAGAAGCAAAAACAATATATTACCAGTCGCTACAGAGAAAATGTTAACTTCAAGCAGAAACAAAAACAGTACATTACCAATCGATACAGAACCAATCTTGACTTCAAGCAGAAGCAAAAACAGTACATTACCAATCGATACAGAACCAATCTTGACTTCAAGCAGAAACAAAAACAGTACATTATCAATCAATACAGAACCAATTTTGACTTTGTGCAGAGGCAACGATCTTATATCACTCAGCGTTATGCGCATGACCAAGCTTTCAGGCTTCGACACAGACAACAAATGAGACAAAGAATGCGAGACAGGTATAAGAACAATCTTGCATTTAGGAGTATGCTGAGATGTGCGATGAGAATAACAAGGAAATACAGATGGATAAATAGGCAAACACGTGAGAGTGACAACTCTTTGATCAAAGAAGCCTTATCTCTTTTCAGATCACATATAAAGGCCGGCCCCACTTTTGTTTGCACTGTGTGTCATAAAGTATCATTTCCAAACCAAGTAGAATCTTGCATAAGGTCAAATTATGTTCACAATCCAGATGTGGTTGCAGCATGCTTGACAGGAAAGTATGTTCATGTTTGTGATGATGACTGCAGGAATGAACAGTGCAAGGTGCCTGATGAGAGAAAGAGAGAGTGGATTTGTCACACCTGCCATACTCATCTTAAAAAGGGGAGCCATGCCCAAACTCGCTGTAGCTAACAACTTGGAGCTTGCCGACATCCCACCTGAACTGTCTGATCTCAACATATTGGAGAGACATCTCATCGCCAAGTGCATAACATTTGCAAAAATTATTCCTCTTCCCAAAGGCCGACAGAGAGCAATACATGGAAATGTGGTCTGTGTGCCGTCCGAGGTTCAGGAGACAGTTAGTGCTCTGCCCAGACTGAGAAGTGAGTCTCAGGTCATGAGAGTAAAACTGAAGAGACGGCTGTGCTACAGAGGTCATCAGCTGCTTCAGACTGTTACCTGGTCCAAATTAGTTCATGCGCTGCAGAAACTCAAACACATTCACCCACAGTACAAGGACATCACTATCAGAGATGAAGAAGAATTTTTTGATCCGACTTTGCCCGATGGTGATGAGGAAGATGATGATGATGATAATGTGGATGAGATCATGGAGGATGATGATTATGATGAAGATGATTTAATGGAAATTGACAGGTTTGAGAGTAATGCACTGTGTGAAGCAGGAAATAATAGTGACAATGAGCAACAGAACGATGACGTGCTGCTTTGTGATGACAATCAGCCAGATGAGCAGATAGAACAAGAACAAGAACAAGAACAAGAACAAGAACAAGAACAAGGTGACATGCCAAATGGTGGTGTGGCTCTAGAATCATGCCTGCAGCCATGTGGTATTTTAGAGGACATTTTATCTTTTAGTGAAGGCATCTACTCCGTTGCCCCAGCAGAAAGAAATAGTCCGATCAGCTTCTTCAGAACACCTAAACTGGAAGCCATGGCTTTCCCTGTTCAGTTTCCCACTGGCCAAAACACACTTGATGAAATGAGACCTATTAAATTAACACCAAGTGGTTATTTCAAAACAAGGCTTTTTGGTGGTGATGATCGGTTCGCCAGAAACACAAATTATTTGTTCTTTGCACAGTTTGTGACTGAGATTCATCTAGCCACTTCGAGTATGACAATACAGTTACGTAAAGGAAAACCTTTCACCAGAGATGGACGTAAAAATAACATCAGGAATGTTGCAAGATAAACAAGAGGTTGAGAGACTGGTGAGGAATAAAGATGCAGTCAGATTCATGCAGCCGCTGAGAGGGACACCAGCCTATTGGGACAAAACAACAAGAGATCTTTTTGCCATGATCAGACAACTGGGAAGTCCAACATTCTTTTGTACATTTTCTGCAGCAGAAATGCGATGGCCTGAAGTGATTGAGGCAATAAAAACTCAACAGGGTGAGGAAGTAAATTTTGATGAGCTCGATTGGTCTACAAAGTGTGACATATTGCGAAGTAATCCTGTGACCATGATGCGCATGTTTGATAAACGTGTTGAGGCATTGTTCAGAGATTTGCTTTTGTCTCCTGCACAGCCCCTTGGCAAAGTTATTGACTTCTTTTACCGGGTGGAATTTCAGCACAGAGGAAGTCCCCACATTCACTGTCTTCTTTGGTCAGAAGGAGCACCTGTATTTGAGGAAGATGATGATCAGACTGTGCGTGATTTTGTGTCCAAGTACATCTCAGCTCAGCTACCTGACCCACATACACAACCTGAACTGTACAGAAAAGTCACAGAAGTGCAAATACACAGCAGAAACCACTCAAGGACGTGTTTCAAAAGTGCCAGCTCTGGATGCCGTTTTGGATTTCCCAAACCACCCTCCAGAAAGACAATGATAACAAGACCTCAAGCAAATGATGATTCACTGGAACTGGAAACAGCAAAGGCAAAGCTCAGACCACTGAACGCACTGCTGAATGACCCAAAAACTGCCTCCCTGAGCTTAGATCAGCTCCTGGCTCAATGTAATTTGACAAACGATGAATATCAGACATGTCTGCATCAGATGAACCAATCCAGCACAGTGATACTGAAGCGTGATCCCAAGGACTGCTGGGTAAATCCATACAACCCTTATCTACTCGATGCCTGGAACGCTAACATTGATGTGCAGTTCATACTCAATTACTATAGTTTGATAAATTACATCTGCACATATATAAGCAAGAGTGAAAACTCTGTAAGTGAGTATCTCAAAACACTCATTCAGAACTCCGACAGAGAACATGTCAATGAAAGAGATGAAATGAGGGAAATGCAGGCCTATTCCAAAAAAAGTGAGGTCAGTGCCCAGGAATGTGTGACTCGTGCATGTGGAATTAAGATGAAGAATTGCTCACGCAGTGTCGTATTCATACCGACAGACGACAACCGCTGAGAATGAGTCGCCCCATGTCATACACAACATCAGAAAGTGTAAATGTGTAGATGACGTCTTTGACAGACAAATACAAAGCCAGACCTGAAACACCAGAGTTTGAAGAGATGTGCTTGGCAGATTTTGCCTCTACCTGCAGATTTGTCTACGGCCAGCAGCAATACGGTAAAAATGTTGTGCCCCTGCTGAATGACATGGGATTTGTTCAAATAAGAGAAAATGATAAGCCTGCTATCATCAGATATCCCCGCACATCACAGAAAAAATATCCTGAGCTGTTTTATGGCAGATTACTGAAACTGTACGTCCCTCACCGATCAGAACAGGAACTGAAAACACGGTCTTTACCCACATATGAGTCTTTCTACAACAGCGGCTGGGTTTATCTACCAGGTTCTAACTGTCGTCAGTTTGCCCAAAACATTGTCAAGAAGAACAGAGAGAAATATGAGAAAAACAGTGACGAAATTGAGCATGCAATTGAAGAGTTTGACCAAAACAGAGGCTTGATAGATGAGTGGTGTAATCTTGCACCTGAATCTGAAGTAGTGAGGTTAGAGTGTATCGAAGAACTGGAAGCAAGAGTGCCAGATCATGAAAATGCACAAGAGAATGTCCCAGATTATAGCATTCAGGCTAATGCTGCAACAGAACTGAGAGCCATCAGAGAGCCCCCTGCAATGGACCCCACTCTGTTACGGCAAATGTACCAAAATCTCAACCAGAGACAGGCATGTGTATTCTATGCAGTAAGAGACTGGTGTATAAAGCACGTCTGTGGCCTGAATCCAGACCCGTTTTTCCTTTACATCAGTGGTGGTGCTGGAACTGGAAAATCACATCTCATCAAATGCATCTACTCAGAGGCATCTAAGATATTGTGCAAACTGCCAAGACGTGCTGAAGAGGCTGATATATCAAACCCCACTGTGCTGCTGACTGCTTTCACTGGAACTGCAGCCTTTAAAATATCAGGTATGACACTGCACTCTCTACTGAAGCTACCCAGAAGCCTGAAACCACCATTTCAAGGACTTGGCAACCAACTGGATGAAGTCAGATGTGAACTTTTAAATGCTGAAATTATTATCATTGATGAAGTGTCCATGGTGTCAAAGCCCCTTTTAGCCTATGTGGATGCGAGACTGAAACAGATCAAAGGCAGCCAGAGACCCTTTGGAGGAATGTCAGTACTTGCTGTTGGAGATTTCTATCAGCTACCACCAGTGCGACAGTCCAAACCACTCTGTGTGCATGACCCACATGAGATTGACTTATGGCACGACCACTTTCAGATGATCACGCTGACTGAGATTATGCGTCAGAGGGATGATGTTGCCTTCGCAGAGATGTTGAACCGGATGCGTGTGAAAGAAAAGTCAGATGAGCTGTCTGAAGCAGACAGAGCTTTGCTGTCACAGGCCGTCACTGAACCAGCACTTTGTCCAACTGATGTACTGCACATTTTCGCAACTAATAAACAAGTTGATTCACACAACCTTGCAACATTAGCTGTGCTCCATCCTCATATCACCAATATTGATGCAGATGACTACAGAAAAGACCCGACCACTGCGAAAATGACACGTCAAGCCAATCCATTTAAAGGAGGCCGAAATGAACTACCAGATACGCTAAAGGTTGCTGAAGGTGCTCGTGTCATTCTCACCAGAAACATAGACATCTCTCAAGGATTAGTGAATGGATCGTTTGCTACACTAGTAAGGGTAGTAACTTCAGAACAAGATGGCTGGACACATGTCAACATGCTTGGGCTCAAGATGGATGATGAAAGAGCTGGAATGAGTTACCGTAGCAGAGTACCACGAAGACCTGACGATCTAGTGTACATTGAGAGAGCAGAGGAGAAACTGAAACAGAAAGGAGCAATACGCAGACAGTTCCCCATTAAACTTGCCTTTGCGTGTTCCATTCATAAATGTCAGGGTATGTCAAGGGCATCGGCTGTCGTCTCACTGAAACACATTTTTGAACCTGGCATGGCTTACGTAGCTCTCAGTAGAGTGACCTCTCTCAGTGGGCTGTACCTGCTCGATATGGACGAGAGCAAAATATATGCCAACCCTGAAGTCACTGCAGCCTCGGAGACCATGAGAGAAGTCAACTTGGACGACGTGATGCCTCTTCTTCATATCAAGCAAACACCGAACAGACATGACACGTTGACCATTGTTCACCATAACACAGAAGGATTGCCATCTCATGTGAATGACATCAAGAGCCACCATGAACTGTATCTTGCAGATGTCTTGTGTCTCACAGAAACTCACCTACAAGGCTCCTTTGTTTCACAGAGTCTCAATTTAGAGGGCTACAATATGTTCAAACGCAACAGACACCTGTCCTACACCAATTTTCCACAGATGGCAAACAGAAGTGGCGGTGGAGTTGCTGTTTATGTGAAGAACCACCTTCAAGTGCATGAAAAACAGTACGTACATAATGTAACTGACCTTGAGTTTTTGGCTTTAAAAGTCGAAGCCCCGGTGAGTGCCTTGATTGCAGCTGTGTACAGACCTCCAGACTACAGTGTGACGTCATTCCTGTCAAACCTTGGAAGCCTTTTGGACTCGCTAGAGGTGACGGACTGTCACCCCATCATTGTTTGTGGCGATTTCAATGAGAATCTCCCATCCAATGCAAGTAAGCCAATACTGGAGCTGTTTCAGTCGAGGGGATATGCACAAGTCATCACTGCTGCAACCACAGAGAAAAACACACTGCTGGACCTCATTTTCATCTCTAAACCACAGCGCTGTCTCCATTCTGGTGTCCTGAAAACATATTACAGTTACCATAATCCTGTGTACTGTGTAATGTCCTTCAACTGATCATAAAGAAAGTCAGGTGAGTTTTAAAGATGAAGAAAAATGCAAAGGTCTTGTGACTAAACTAATAATTTCAGTGCAGAGGTGAAAAAAAACTTGTGGACAATAACACCCTAATCATCTTGTCATCTTTTTTTGGTAACTTCATTGTCGTTGCGCTTACTATATTTAACTGTCCGTGTAAAGGAAAAGTAATTAAGCAGTCACACAACATATTATGTTTGTTAATCTAAAGTTTTCAGGATAATGGTGAATTTTATGTGACATTTTTTTTCAGGTAAGTTTTCAGGAAAACGGTTAACATTATCGGTCATATATTTTTTCAGGTAACCTTAATTTTTCAGGAAAATTATTAATATCATGCATCATGGTTTTTTTTTTCAGGTAATCATATTATTATGAGCTATGTTTCTGACATATTTTGGCCTGTGTAGTTATCAAGGGTGGGTTTGGGACTGGGTTGATAACTGCACAGGCCAAAACTGTTCAGCAGCTGTATACAGCTGCTGAACTGTAGCAGGAATACGTCAGAAAGTGTGTGTTGTACATGTAGCACATACTTTCTGATGTACTGATACCTACCAGCTGAAACCCCACATTTACACCCCATACAGTTTTTCACAACGCCCTCTAGCAGGGCTTGTGGCTTTACCAGAGACTATAACTTTTCCAAGTTTACTTTATGCTGCATGGGAGACACATTTCTTCCATGTCCTCCGTGACGACACCTGTCAGCACAGGCCTCACCTCCTCCAGCACTGTGGGGATCACCTCTCAACAACCAAGACTGCTGCAGACCACATGCTGCAGCACCGGCTTAACTGTCAGTCTACAATGAAGCCATCAGTGCTGGACAACAAAGAGACACGCTCCTCTTCTTCAAAGCAGAGGATGAGATGACACCTGCCAAACCTCGCCTCACCTTCTCTATGGCTCTGAGACACTGGACCAGCTCATATGTTGGATCAGATCCCTCACTACTGGACCACACAGAGACGTGTTCCCCCTGCCAGTACCGAGGTGTCCTCACAACAGAACAAAAGGTACTGGGGACTTTAATGTTTTGTTTTAATTGTGTGCTCATTCTTGTATTCACTTTGCATGAATTCAACATTTTCATTTATATGAACTTCTTTCTGTAGGGCTTCCTCCATTGTGATCATTCCACTTCACTGTGATTACACTCAGGACTGCCAGAGTTAAACATGTAGAAGCAGCTGATCATCATGCAGCCTTACAAAACATCTATGTGTGAAGTGGCACCAGACATAAGAAGGTTTTCTGCCCTGCAGCAGTGTTCCAGGTATTTGATATTGATATTGTATATTATATATTTTGATGTTGTGTCATAGTCTTCAGTTTATTAACTGTCTGTTTTCTTTTGCCAGGAGCAACTCGATTCCCTTCTCTCCAAATCACCATCTCCTCATCCATTGCTGTACAGGGTTCAGTTGAGTACAGTCTAATTACTGTTGGTCCTTTGGCAAGTGATCGGGTGTGTGGCTGCTGGGAAAGAAACTGCTGCAGATCAGTCATCAATGAGCCATCACTTTCACACTGACAGTTCCTCCTCAGTGCAGCATCAAGCTCTTCCCTAAAGAAATTATAAAGGTAACAATTTATTTTCCTTTACTTTGCACAAGATCCCTTTTGAATCCCTTTCTGTCCAGCCAGCTCAAAAAAACACTGTTGACATTGCTGTTTGTGTATGCTATTGCATTACAAACTACAGGAATGTGAGGACTAATGTTTCTCTCTGTTATTCTATTTAAGGCCTCTCCTCCTCCATGTCACTGCCGCGGAGCTGTCTTCATGCCAAACATTGACGAGATGATAGGAAGCAACAGTCTACAACCACTGGACATGTCAAAGGTCATACCGTTACAGCCCTCCACGTCCTCACGCTGACACTCTGCTCCTGGGACATCTTTGGTTTGTGCCAACAACAGGCAGATTCAAAAACAGTAACTTGTCCAAACACATTACAGTACTGACACAACAAACTGTCTCTCCGAAGAATAGGACATCAGTTTATTTTGTTTTGATTATTAATTATCCATTTAATGTATATATTTATTTTTCATGTCCTTTTCTATCTTCATCTATTTTATACTGAACAGATAAATGACACAGATAAAGGGGGGAAACATGTTACTTATCATCCCTGTCGGGTGCAAATTTTGTTCAAAATGTAATTTTCAGGAAATGAAAAAAAACTGTTTTTAAACTAACCAACTGTTGCTTAGGACCTGTTTTTAATACTTTTCAAAGGTTAAATATTTATAAAATCCACAGACAGACATAAAGGGCGACCAGTAGCATTGATTTATATACAAGGTTTGCACCCGACAGCGACGATATGTCATTTGCTATGTGCATCTGAACTATTTCACCTGGATGAGAGGACAGATCTTGAAAATAGTAATCATGATTGTGGGGTTTCAGCTGGTAGGTTATATTGAAGGTTTTTCACATTTGTGTAATTAGCCTTTGGCTAATGTAAACCATATTGAAAAGCAGTCATAAATCACACTGTAAATTTGAAGCGGAGGGTATTATCTTGAGAATGCTCATATCACTCATATTGACTTGGTTAAATTAGCCTCATCACATTATTTGATTGGGGAAAAAATGTTCCCATGCCGGT
Source organism: Epinephelus cyanopodus (assembly GCA_026686955.1). Classification (NCBI taxonomy): domain Eukaryota; kingdom Metazoa; phylum Chordata; class Actinopteri; order Perciformes; family Serranidae; genus Epinephelus; species Epinephelus cyanopodus. The sequence goes on from CM048929.1 coordinate 41,438,877, forward strand.
CTTCTAAGCAGAGGTCACACAAGTGATGCTAACCCCATGTTTTTGGGAAGAATCCTAAAAAGTCATGGATAACCCAGCTTTGGAATGATGCTAAGTAAAACTGAGCTAAATATTGTGATAACACACAATTGAAATGGCAATGTTGACATGACTGTGAGTTCAGGGAAACTGGAACTTGAAGCCATACAACTAATGGATGTGTTAGCCTCAGGCTAAACACTGTGTGAAAAGCCTTTTATAGTAGGGCTGAACAATATTGTAAAACACTGGCATCTTTGGTCACTGGTATCCATCAAAGGGTAGTATTGTACATACTTCTAATGTCAAAAGCTGTGTTTTGACACACTTGCACTCTTCCTTCAGGAAGATTTTTAGGCTTGAAACGTGTTAATCCTGATGCATTGCATCACTTCAATATTATGCATTATTTACTAGAAAAAAGAAACATCCGTGTTGACAGATTTCAGCTATGCATTAAATGCATATCTTGCACATACAACACATAACTCATAACACTGATGGTGATACCAAAATGTTGAGCCCTGCCTTATGAAACTGTTGAAAAAATGTTTATGTGTAACTGGATGGATGGATTTTGGTTCTGCAAGTGCCTTTTTATGTATTTTCCATGTTCTTTTTTTATTTTTTACTATATTTATTGACTTATTTATTACTTAATTGTTTAACTACAGTCTGAAGGGTTTTATAAGACAAGTCTATAATTTAATCTAAATTTATTTTTAAGTTTTTATTTGTTTAAATAGGTCTGACTCACAGGTGAGCACAATTTGCCTGATGAGTTACACCATCACCAATGTGATAAGAAGCAAATCAAAATGATTATACCAAAATCCACTCATGTCCTTGTGAATTAGCTGAATTTAGTGGGAAACCTGTCATTTCTTTGATTACATGAATACATCCCAAATAAATAAATGTTTACCTCATTCCATTTTGTTCATATGACTTGTAGTACTTTTTACTACATTTTGAAACGTATGTTTCTGTGCTTATCACTACATTGACTCACAAAATAATATTTAAATTTTTTCCAAAAAAACCCAACATATTTCTAATTAAGTTGCCTGTCTGTTTCATACCTGTTAAAGCATTGGGACCAATGTCTTGTAAATACATTCAACAAAGATCCATAAATTCAAGATCAGGCCATTAATTTCATGTACATGATATCAGGACTTAAGCAATGTCATGGCTCTGATAACATAAAAGTAATTTCAAAAATCTTAAAATTTACAGTACCTTTCAGTAAACTTGACAGGTCATGTACAAACTTATAAACCATCTGGACTTTCCAGGCATGAGTGCTGGAGTTCCAATTAATCTAAGAGATTTTTTTTTTTGCTTCTTTCACATATCAATCACTTAAATCCATTTATCAGAAAATTAACACAATTAAAACAAATCCACTTAGACAAAATATGCAGTCACAAATTGTGCTGTTGACAGTAGAAAGGTTCCACAAGTATTTCAGTACCTTTCCACACTACATTGTTTACATAAACAAGGTCAGGACTTAAATGATGAGGTCTACATCAAGTTTCATCAAGCTGTAGTTTTTCTTCAGCTCTGCAAATGTAAACTATGTCCTACTTAGCTTTGTCTTCAGCTCAGTCTAGAGCAAACTACTGTTGTTAGTTATCATAGTTAGTAGAGACAGAGACAAGCTATAATACATTATAAGCTATAATATACCATAGTATATCTTTTCTTATCTAGATGTATACAACATTTTTAGTAGTGTTTTTGTATAGTTTCTTTGAAGATGCAGAATAGTGTGTATTAGTAGTGTCACAGAGCGCCCCCAGTTCACCAATGTAACTGTATAAACCTAACAGGTAAACAATGAATAACAAAGAGAAGTACAAACACATCAGTTAAAAAAAACTTTAGAACATTTTATTTATTAGAACATAACAAGCAAGCACAACTTAAGAACGATAGAACAGATGTTGAACAAAATGAACAAAACAAAAGCTAAAATTCTAAATTAAACATGAACAGGAACATGAAATGAAAAGAGAAAAACATAAAAGCTGCCGCCATTACATATCGTTGTGCTGGCCATTGCTGATCAAAAAAGAATTTTGCAGTGGCATTTCACGGAGGCAGGAGAGGCCCAGCCTGCAGTTACCAAAAACAATAAGGTGGTTGCCATCAGTGATGGGAAAAGCGCCATGACCAAAAACAAAGTAATGTTTATTACATCTATCTATCTATCTATCTATAAATAAATATTAATATTACTATATTATAAATATTACCATTACTATTATTACTACTGCTATTTATTAATATTGCTATTATTCATATTACTAATATTATTGCTATTGCCATTACTATCATTACTATTAAGATTGCTATCAATAATATCATATACCATATCATATAAATGTGTCAAAGAACAATGTTTGACAACACTGTAGGCATTGAAATTGCCGAGGACCTCCAAGCCAAAGCTCACTATTCCCACCGTCCAAGCTGGCTGTGATTGAACAGTTTTGGTGACTGTCATCCTGCATCATCAGGACCCATACAGGGAAATCAGAACAGAAGTTTCTGTGAATATTTATGTGCTTTGGTGTCACAAAGAGCCCATGATGACATAAGTGTTTAGAAGTGTTGTTCGGATTATTAGCCTGCAACTCATCATGTGTTCTGAAAAAAGACAAACAGGCAGAAACAGAAATGTTGTGGGGGTTTTTTTGTCTAAGAAATAATTACAGGGATATTTGTCAGCAAGCCAATTCTGTTAAAAGAAATTGTGAGAAAATTGTGTTGTGAAACTAGTATCAGAAATAGGATTGAATGTATTGTTACATCTCTAATCATTACATCTCTAATAATCAGCAATTTTAAAGAGTTTACAGATCTGATTGATGCTGTCAGGTGTTGAATTTGTTCTTAAATAAGTGCTTCTGTGGACATTAGTAACAGTCAGCGGGGCAGGTGATTCAGCTTTTATCAGTTCATCAGTAAGTGACATTGCTTTGGCCTGACACTAAAAGGAAACAAAAATTTTTGATTTCACAACTTTGTCTCCTCACATCTCTCTCGCATATCTTCGCTGGGTGGAGTTAAGACACGAGGAGAGGAAGTGAGTGCATGATCTCACTGCATGAGATCATCATTTAACCTTACAAATAATAGCAACTGTGATCTTAGCATAACATTTCTGACCATCTAGATCCAGTTTCCCCATTCATCCTACTGATGCCTCACATCTGAGTCTGCTTGTTTTCTTAAAGACTCGTTGTTTCTCCCCTTTCTTTGGCTTGGCAGCTTTAAAAAACTTTATTCTGGGTTCTTTAACTTGTTGGTACTGCCTCACACACTAATGTTACTATCAAACAGGCGGTTCCGTCAGAAACGTTACCAGGAATAAAGCTAAAGGGTTAATAACTACGCGACCAAACCACCATAATCAATTTCTAAGCAAACGCTAACTAGCGTTACCGTTAGCTTGAGCGTAAGATACGATGCCTTCATCATGTTACATTGATCAAGTTAGCGTACACCCAGGAAGATTTGCTGTGTTAAGTCAACTCAGAATGCTAGCAACGCTAAGTAACTACAATACATGAAAGCTGACGTTGGATAATTCCAGTTCCGTCGAACTATCCCACGCTAGCTTACGTCTCATAGCATTGCTGCCATTTTCAATTAGTTACACATAGTCGATAAATTCTCAACACCAGACCGGACGCACCTTAATTACTCGCCGTACGCTTGTTCCTCGCGATTTATAATACTTTCCTGGCCCCAAAATCTGCCCACGGACCTAGCCATAACTATTATACTCGAGGCAGGGCTGCCGTTCGCTTGACAGCGGTAAAGGGGCTTAGGTTGTCCTCATTTGGACCGAAGCAGTTGGCTAAAATAGCTAGCGCTAGTCATGCTAGCTAGTCAGAACCAGCTGGCTAACACAGCAAACGATAAACGATGCTAGCAGACCGTACCACACTTTTCCAATATAAATGAATTACTCTAGCGTATGATTATACCAACATGAAACACGTGCATAATAAAATGTGCATTATTAACTTACCTGCAAACCTGAAAGGGGAATAACCCGTCCTTGCACCGCGCTTAGATGCCACAGACTGCGAGAGAAGGTTGGACACGCGGTTGCAGTGCATGGCTGCAGGTGTGGTTTTAAGATGCATTCATGCTCTCCTCAGGTGATTCCAGTTTACGAGATGGGAAGTCGTTATCCTGACATTAATGCTGCTTAGGACAGAGGGTGCAAGGAGTAAAGTATAGGGGACTTTTTATGTGGGTTAATGGTAATTAGGGATGTTCGATATTGGCTTTTTTACCGATATCCGATATACCGATATTGTCCAACTCTTAATTTCCGATACCGATATCAACTGATACCGATATATGCGGGGTCCCCCCTCTCAGAAAAAAATAAATAAAAGAAAACTAAATCATTTTAGGTAACTAACTTTACACATATTACAAACAAACAAAGATATCTCAAAAACTATACACCACATCTCTCATATTTTGACATTTTGAGTAAGAGGAGAAGTAGCTGAAGAGTTTGATATATAATATGTGCATGCTGTGTAAAAGTTGTTTCATTAAAAAAGTAAAAACCGATACTGATAATTTCCAATATTACATTTTAATGCCAATATCGGCCGATAATATCGGTAGGCCGATAATATCGGACATCTCTAATGGTAATAACTAACATTCCTATTTAATCTGGATCGCTCCATGTTGACAGCAACTAAGGGTTGCATCTTAATACCATATCACAGCTTGTATGTGAGCAAAATCATATGCGGTATGTGAATCATTACAAAATTAACAACCAAACATTGTCCAGTGTCCAGTGTCAATGCTGCATACATGACATCAACTGACAACAACTCGGCAGCTTAATAATTTATTTTTTTTTATGGTTTTTCGAGTTGCTGTTTCGACTTGAAAGGGCATTCAAGTGAATTTTCCCTGTCGAGAATTATTTTTTCCCATTATTCCGACATCACTTGAATGCGCAATAAGTTTTCCTCGGCGCCCTCTTCTTCTTCGTCTTCCGTAGATAGTGATAACTGTTAGATGCTGCACAGGGCTGCCCCTCGCAGTTGATTCAGAGCACTGCGTGTCATACACATGACTAACAATGGAAGTTGCATGTAATATAAGAACACCACAAAATGCCTGTCACACAGTGACATGTGACTCAAGTAATTGTCATATGCATTTAAAATATAGGCTATTTTACACTCAGATCACCCTTTTAAACCCTCTCTGCTGACTTTTGTTGACTGGTACAACATGCCTACAGCTCCATAAACTGCCTAAACTGTTTTAAAATATTGCTCCACCTAATGTGAGAATCTTTGCCAGTCAGACTTACATCTCTTTGCTACCACGAGTCTTAACTGCCTATAACCTTAATGACAATTATTTATTTATTCATTTTTTGTTTATTATTTCATTTTATTTTATTCCAATTTATTTTATTTTGTTTGTTTGATTTCTCTGTAGGTTATATTTGTGTACACAGTTATTGTATACCTGCTGTGTTTTTTGCTGTTTTTTTGCTTAAACTAATCTTATTGTCATGCCATTATTTGTCATTTTTTATATCTTCAAAATAAAAAAGTATATATATATATATATATATACATATAAAAATATATATGGCTAATCAGTAATTGTAATTACTTTTTGTTGTTGCTCTGATGAAGGATTGAAGCACACGATGAACTTGTACAGTGGCCTTTAATTGTGAGAAGTGATTACAAAAAAAGCCCCAAAATGCCAACCTTTATAGTAGGCAAAGACGTCAGCCAAACAATACATTGCAGGAAGTTGTTGTTGTTGGGTTGGGTGTAGTTGATGCGTGTATTTAGTTTAAAAGAATACATTTTAGATTCATTAGTAATTATTTTGATGGTTATTATACCAAGATATGTTATTGTGAACACACACCTACAACAGTAATTGCACTCCGCTAATATACTTGTGAAATGTATACCACCCAACTGTTAAAGGAAATGGTTAACATCAGTCCCTATGCATAATAAATAACAAGGTGATCAATTTGCTCCCTTTGTCTCCTGCTTAAAGTCTTTGTCTATGAGGATCTTGGTCTAGCCATGTTTTGTGTACTACACGCGCTGAGCCATTTGAGTTTTGCTTTGTATTGACACTATCAGGTCCACTACATTCATGTTTTCTGTTGACATTTGTTTGTTTTTTTTTTACTTTCAGGTGTTTCAATCATTGAAAAGGTGCAGGTAAATGCAAAAAGTATTTATGCAATTAGGAAAAAGAATACCATGAATGTAAATTGCTCATAAACTGTGTCATTGTAGAGAATGAGTTGAATTTTTTTAGAGGATTTATGTGTCCTTTGTCAGGCTACAGTATGAATGACGTGGATGTGGCTGTGACTGGTACAATTTTGAACTTTTGTGCCTGTTTATTTTTCTTTTTGTCCCTGTGCGTTCAAATGAATCTGTGTTGACGTGTGGCTCACAGAATAAACCTGCATTAGGAAAGACAAAGAGGCCTGAATGCATGATTGTTATGCAGCTTCCTTTACACATTAACTGTCAGTTAGTTGTAGTAGAAATAGTAGCTGTCTGTATTTTAAAAACAACTCTTGCTCTCTCTTTTTAACCTAGGATGTCTTTGAGCAAGGTCTTGAGCACAAAAGCTGCCTCTCCATATGAGAAGCTGCCGCCATGACATATCGTTGTGCTGGCCATTGCTGATCAAAAAAAAATTCTGCAGTGGCGTTTAACGGAGGCAGGAGAGGCCCAGCCTGCAGTCCTCAAAAACAATAAGGTGGTTGCCATCAGTGATGGGAAAAGCGTGGCAAAGGTCACACTATTGGAGGGCCTCAGTGGCAAAGTGGCAGAGTGCAGAGGCTATATCATGAAGAACTACACTATGAAGGGGGATGCTCCACCGTACCACATCAATGTGACTGGCAACACCATGTTTTATAACACTGTGGGAATTGAAATTTCTGAGGACCTCAGAGCCGAAGCTCAAAGGCTTCTCTTCCCACCATCAAAACAAACACCACTATCGCATGCGAGGGAGGTGGATGGTTTGTTAACCACAGAGGGCATGGTGGTTGAGGTCAGTTCAAAATTCACTGTTTATGCTGTGGTGTTGTCACTACAAAATGTTATTGTTATTGGTGTTATGTTATTGATGTGTTATTAACATGTCGTATATTATCCTTCCTCTTCAGATTAGCCCAGTCAGACAAGTGCGGTCAGGGAGGGATGTGGTGCCCTTGTGCACTTTAACACTGAAGGAGGTAGGATAAGAATTGGATTAATAGCATTAGTATCAGCTTGTGCCTTGAGCAGATCAGTGTGTTGAACAGTTTAGTATGGTTCTGACAGGCTGAAGAAGACAGAGAGAGAGAAACAGGGAGAGGGAAAGAGAGAGAGAGGAGAGAGAAAGAGAGAGGAGGGAGAGGAAGAGCAGAGAGTGAGGAAGGAGAGAGAGAAAAGTGTTTTTCTTGTGCTTAGCATTTTAGAAATTCTTTGCTTTGGTAATATGCAAAGTGTTATGTCATGACAATAAAGCAATTTGAATTGAAAAAAAAATGTAAGAGAGAAGAAAGAGAGGAGGGAGCGAAAGAGAGAGAGAGAAGAGAGAGAACGGGAGAGGAGAGAGTGTAAGAGAGGGAGAAAGATGGGGAGGAGAGTTGTGTGTATGCCTAATACAGTGTATCATATCAGCATATAATATGGTGGTTGAATGTGTTTGTTAAAGCCTTTACAAGGTGTTTCTAACTGGTTATCAAATGGTCTCAATTTATTATTGACTGCTTGTATATCACCTGCATATTAATCAGAGGACATCCATGGGAAGATTCGTTATTTCTGTACAGTTGTTCTTAATGCCTGCGACAAGGTTGGATTTTCCTGGAAATCCTGTGTTTATATTTTATCAATAGAGACAGAGTTATAGTAGCCAGTTTTTAAGAAGCAGAAATTTTCACTTGAATAATATAATTTTGATGTTATATTTTGTGGTTCTTATGGTGGAAACACTGGTGGTTTTGTCCACAGGAGCCTCCAAAATCAACACAGTATAAAAGTTCCTTGTATTAGCTTTTTGTTTTCATTTGAAGAAAATTACAGACAGTGGGGTCTTAACAATAAAATTAGTTAAAATAAAATATTTTTATTTTATTTTCAAGGACACAACACACATGCAAGTAAACCTGTGGAGGGAGGCTGTGCTGCTCCCCCTCAGGAAAGGGGTAATGATAAAGTATGTATGTATGACAGTAGTAGAAGAGGTACAGTATTTGTCATAGTAGAAGTAGTAGAGACAGAGACAAGCTATAATCAGGCTCTATATATCCAGATGTACACAAAGTTTTTAAGTGTTCTTGTATAGTTTCTTTTAAGATGCAGAATAGTGTAATGGTATTGTCACAGAGTGCTCCCAGTTCACCAGTGTAACTGTATAAACCTAACAGGGAAACAATGACCAACAAAGAGAAGTCCAAGTACATCAATTCAAGAAATGTTTTTTTTAGAGCATTTTATTTATTCAGAACATTATAAACAACCAGGACTTCACAATGATACAAAAGATGTAGAAATCTACATTTTTGTAGAAACAAAAGCTAAAATTCTGGACAATTGACCCTTGATGTTGCCTTTATATAGGTCAGAATCAGAGTCAGTGGAAGTTGTGACTTTTCAGAAGGTTGATGTTTTTGCATAGAGGTGATCAGGTCACTATCAGCAACTGAATTTAATTCCACCAAGTAACCAGTGTCATGTTCTTGTTCAAAGAAACAGTCTCATTAAAAACCATTAAATGGCTACTATAGGGACTAACGTGCAGACACATGAATACAGTTGGCCCATTGAATCCACAAAAGTCTCACCTTTCCAGTCAGACCCAGTTTATGCAATTCCACTACTGGCTAGGGAGCAGGTGTGTAAGAATATTCAAATAAGTCATTTCTAGAGCAGGTGAAAATAACACACTTAAATTGCATACCCATAGAACCCATTTTGATTCAGATGTCTTGAGGTGAGAGGTCAAGGGACCTCTTTGAAAATGGCCATGACAGTATTTTTCCCAAACAAAATTTTGTCTCATTTAGGAGCAATATTTAACTTCCTCCCCAGAAAGGTGGCACAACATGGTTGGTGCCATGGGATGCATTACATAATGTAGTTTCCTATGATATGAATATCTTCCCTCTAGCTGAGCCCACTTAAGAGACAAACAGACTTACATAGGCACACACACACACACACACACACACACACACACACACACACACACACACACAGAGACACACACACACACACACACACACACACACACACACACACACCAAAATAAATAAATAAATCCATCATTTGAAGTTTGTGCATAACTTTTTTGTCTTGACTTGTAATGTTGTCATGAAATACTTGTAATAAACAGTGACCCTTTTAGATTAATTTTTAGGCAAGAATGACATTTATGATTGTTTACATTTGACGATTGTTCCAATAAAAATATGTGATGTAAAAATGTCTGTTTAAACCACAGATGAGTTGTGGCCACTGCTCTTTGTACCTCATGGTGAATGTGTTACATGAATCTGTGGCTTGAATGATGCTGTTTTAACAAATGTGGATTTTGTCCCAACAGGAGGTCATCACAACTGAAATGGTCAATGCAATGGGTGTTGCAAAGCACCAAGAAAAGAAGGGGGTGCTGAAGGTCTTAGTGGAGGTCAATTCAGATTTCATCGAATATGAAATTCTAGAGAATGTGTGGGAGCCTCTTCAGGACAAAATGGACAAGCTTCCATTTGTTATCAAAATCAAAAGATGTGCACATGAAATAATTCATGCCGAAGTTGCAGAGGAGTGAAAAGGGAAATGTAAAATAGATACTGAAAATATATATATATATATATTTTTTTATTTAACCTTTATTTAGCCAGGTTAGTCCCATTGAGATTAAGAATCTCTTTTTCAAGGGAGACCTGGCCAAGACGGGCAGCAAAAAAAACTGACGGCATAAAAAAACTGAAAGTAAAATAGATAAATGAAATTTGTGCATCTGTAAAAAAAAAATAATCTGAAATCTGTTAATGTATTTGTAATTATTTAGAAATTGTGTATTATATTTCATTGTTGTTTTTCTCAATTCATTGTTCATTTTTTCAATTCATTGTTCATTTTCTTGTAAGTTCACTAATTAAACAATTGTAACATTGTTTCAGACTGCAGTCTTTAACTTTTTTAACTGTTTCAAAATTCATCAGAAAGAAAGAAAGAAAAAATTGAACCCGAAACAGCTTTTCAGGTTAAATTTTTTCTTTATTTCTTCCATCCTTTATTTCGGTCTTCACTATGCCATCACACACAGCTGATTGGCTGATTCAGTCCTGTCAGTATTCGAATTTTACTGTACTGTGTTTCAATATCTCTCTGTCTGTCTGCCTGCATGTTTCTGTCTCTCTGTCTATGTCTTTGGCTGTCTTTTTGTCTTTGTCTTTCTGTCTCCGACTTTAACATTTTAAACTGCAGTGTTTTTTAACTGTTAATAAATTCATCCTTTGAGCTTTTTCAGGTTAAATTCTTTCTTTCTTCCTTCCTTCTCTCTTTCTTTCTCCTTTTTTTGTTCTTCCCTCTCTCTCTCATTTTCTTTCTTTCCTCTTTCTTCCTATTTCTTTCTTTCTTTCTTTGGTTCCATCTGTACTAATACCATTAGAACTATTATCACTACTACTACTACTTTTACTACTACTTCTACTACTACCGCCACTCCTTTTTACTTTTAGTAGCTTCCATTTCTGCCACTTTTACATGTTTCAGCTTCCACATTTTTCAGCATTACACTGCATTTTATGTGAGATTCATGCATTTTTAGCAGCGTTTTTCAAATTCTTTTCAGCAATGAGCATTCCCACTGCATTTTCGCTAGGAAATGCAATTTTTTCAAGTTGGGTGTGAATGCTGTTCCAGCATTCACAACCTATGTTATTCCACTACCAAAATTCTTTATTGGGTGTGAATGCTGTTCCAGCATTCACAACCTATGTTATTCCACTACCAAAATTCTTTATTTTTCTTATTATTGGGTGTGAATGCTGGAACAGCATTCACAACCTATGTTATTCCACTACCAAAATTCTTTATTTTTCTTATTATTATTTTTATTGGGTGTGAATGCTGCAAGCATTCACAACCTATGTTCTTCTACTACCAAAATTCTTTATTGGGTGTGAATGCTGGAACAGCATTCACAACCTATGTTATTCCACTACCAAAATTCTTTATTTTTCTTTTTATTATTATTAGTGGGAATGCCATGCATTCCCACTATTGTTCTTCTGTTCTTTATTAGTGGGAATTGTTCTTCTGTTCTTTATTAGTGGGAATGCTCTTTAGAGCTAGCTTCCATTTCTGCCACTTTTACATGTTTCAGCTTCCACATTTTTCAGCATTACACTGCATTTTATGTGAGATTCATGCATTTTTAGCAGTGTTTTTCAAATTCTTTTCAGCAATGAGCATTCCCACTGCATTTTCGCTAGGAAATGCAATTTTTTTCTAGTTAGTATTGTTCTTCTGGAATTTTTTATTATTATTCCTGATTCCGTACGTTTTTCGGCACCTATCTCCTCCTACAAATCTTGTGCTACAGAAACCATTCAAGTATCAAAATGTGCAGCTTCTTAAGGACATTACTGCTTGTATTTTTCTTTTGTCTACCTTTTATACTTTTGGAAATATTCAGCTTTTTCTGCAAAATTTCCCCCATTCATCCTTATGGGGAATTTGTCAAATTTCAATCTGCTATAACTTCGGCATACTTTCAGCTATTCAAACCATTCAACCATTGAAATGTTCAGCTTTTTCAGCTCTTTCAGCCTTCTGCTTTTCAGCTTTTCAACCTTTCAACTTTTTCAGCAATTCAGCTTTTTCTGCAAATAATTTAACATTGCCGCTTATGGGGAATTTTTCAAATTTCATTCTGCTATAACTTCTGCATACGTTCAGCTATTGAAACCGTTCTACCACTAAAATGTTCAGCTTTTTCAGCTCTTTCAGCCTTTTCAGCTTTTCGGCAGTACATTCAGCAGATTTCGCTTCAAAGTTTAAGGATCTGCTCCTGCTGCAGCATGTCTGCTCATTCAGCATTTTCAACTCCATCAAACATTCAGCTTCATGTTCAGCTACAGAAAGTGTTCAGCTATCAATGTTCAATTTTGTAAGCTCTTCCAGCCTTGTGCTTTTCATCTTTTCTTTATATTTATTTTCATTTTTTCAAACATTCAACTTCATGTTCAGCAATTAAAATGTTCAACTTTTTCGAGTCTTTCAGCCTCCTTCAACTTTCTGCCCTCTTAGCTTTTTAAAATATTAATCTTTCTGCCTTTTGAACTCCTTCAAACATTCAGCTTCATTTTCAGCTGCAGAAATTGTTCAGCTATCAATATGTTGATTCTTTTTTTCATTCATTCAACAGATTTCCGAAATCGCTTCAGCCTTTAGCATTCACACTGTATTTCCGCAGGAAATGCAATTTTTCTAGTTATTAGTGGGAATGCAATAGCATTCCCACTATTGTTCTTCTGTTCTTTATTATTATTATTATTATTATTATTCCTCTTCCGTACCTTTTTTGACAGCTATCTACTCCTTCATACTTTATGCTATTAAAACCATTCAACTACCAGAATGTTAAGCTCTTTTAGGACATTGATGCTATTACTTTTCAGCTTTCTAACTTTTATAGTTTTTACACTGTAAGACTTTTTTCAACCAATTTTTACAATGGAAGTCTATGAGAGAATTCTTCAAACCCACTTCTACTATTACTTTTACTACTTCTACTAATTCTACTACTACTTCTACTACTGCTACTACTACTTTTACAACTTCTACTACTTCTACTACTATTTCTACTACTTCTACTACTACTTCTACTACTATTTCTACTATTTCTACTACTTCTACTACTACTACTTCTACTACTAATTCTACTATCTACTACTACTACTACTATTACTACTTCTACTATTACTTCTACTACTACTTCTACTACTTCTACTACTACTTTTACTACTTCTACTACTATTTCTACTACTTCTACTACTACTAATACTACTTCTACTACTTCTACCACTAAATACTACTATATCACCTACTTCTACTACTACTTCTAGTACTACTTCTACTAATTCTACTACTACTTCTACTACTACTTTTACTACTACTATTACTACTACTACTACTACTACTACTATTACCTACTATTCTACTACTTCTACTACTACTTCAACCACTATTTCTACTATTTCTACCACTACTTCTAGTACTACTTCTACTAATTCTACTGCTACTTCTACTATTTCTACTACTACTTCTAGTACTACTTCTACTAATTCTACTGCTACTTCTACTACTTCTACTACTACTTTCACTACTTCTACTACTATTTCTACTACTTCTACTACTACTTCTACTACTATTTCTACTATTTCTACTACTTCTACTACTACTTCTACTACTATTTCTACTACTTCTACTACTACTTATACTACTATTTCTACTCTTTCTACTACTTCTACTACTACTTCTACCACTAATTCTACTACTATTTCTACTACTTCTACTACTTCTACTACTACTTCTAGTACTACTTCTACTATTACTTCTACTACTACTTCTACTACTACTATTACTACTACTACTATTACTACTTCAACTACTTCTACTACTACTTCTAGTACTACTTCTACTAATTGTACTACTACTTTTACTAGTACTTCCACTACTTCTACTACTGTTTCTACTACTTCTACTTCAACCACTAATTCTACTACTATTTCTACTACTTCTACTACTTCAACTACTACTTCTAGTACTACTTCTACTAATTCTACTACTACTTCTATTACTACTTCTACTACTTCTACTACTTCTACTATTACTTCTACTACTATTTCTACTATTTTCTACTACTACTTCTACCACTAATTCTACTACTATTTCTACTGCTACTACTACTACTTCTAGTACTACTTCTACTATTACTACTACTACTACTTTTACTACTACTTCTACTACTACCGCCACTCCTTTTTACTTTTAGTAGCTTCCATTTCTGCCACTTTTACATGTTTCAGCTTCCACATTTTTCAGCATTACACTGCATTTTATGTGAGATTCATGCATTTTTAGCAGCGTTTTTCAAATTCTTTTCAGCAATGAGCATTCCCACTGCATTTTCGCTAGGAAATGCAATTTTTTCTAGTTATTATTATTATTATTATTCCTCTTCCGTACCTTTTTTGACAGCTATCTACTCCTTCATACTTTATGCTATTAAAACCATTCAACTACCAGAATGTTAAGCTCTTTTAGGACATTGATGCTATTACTTTTCAGCTTTCTAACTTTTATAGTTTTTACACTGTAAAACTTTTTAACCAATTTTTACAATGGAAGTCTATGAGAGAATTCTTCAAATCCACTTCTACTATTACTTTTACTACTTCTACTAATTCAACTACTACTTCTACTGCTGCTACTACTACTTTTACAACTTCTACTACTTCTACTACTTTCTACTACTTCTACTACTACTTCTACTATTTCTACTATTTCTACTACTTCTACTACTACTTCTACCACTAATTCTACTACTATTTCTACTACTTCTACTACTTCTACTACTACTTCTAGTACTACTTCTACTATTACTTCTACTACTTCTACTACTACTATTACTACTACTACTATTACTACTTCAACTACTTCTACTACTCTAGTACTACTTCTACTAATTGTACTACTACTTTTACTAGTACTTCCACTACTTCTACTACTGTTTCTACTACTTCTACTTCAACCACTAATTCTACTACTATTTCTACTACTTCTACTACTTCAACTACTACTTCTAGTACTCCTTCTACTAATTCTACTACTACTTCTACTACTACTTTTACTACTTCTACTACTTCTACTACTATTTCTACTACTATTTCTACTACTTCTACCACTGATTCTACCACTATTTCTACTATTTCTACTACTTCTACTACTACTTCTACTACTACTTCTACTACTTTTACTACTACTTCTACCACTAATTCTACTACTATTTCTATTACTTCTACTACTACTACTACTACTACTACTACTTTTACTACTACTTCTACTACTACCGCCACTCCTTTTTCCTTTTACTAGCTTCCATTTCTGCCACTTTTACATGTTTCAGCTTCCACATTTTTCAGCATTACACTGCATTTTATGTGAGATTCATGCATTTTTAGCAGCGTTTTTCAAATTCTTTTCAGCAATGAGCATTCCCACTGCATTTTCGCTAGGAAATGCAATTTTTTCTAGTTATTATTATTCTTCTTCCGTACCTTTTTTGACAGCTATCTACTCCTTCATACTTTATGCTATTAAAACCATTCAACTACCAGAATGTTAAGCTCTTTTAGGACATTGATGCTATTACTTTTCAGCTTTCTAACTTTTATAGTTTTTACACTGTAAAACTTTTTTTAAACCAATTTTACAATGGAAGTCTATGAGAGAATTCTTCAAACCCACTTCTACTATTACTTTTACTACTTCTACTAATTCTACTACTACTTCTACTACTGCTACTACTACTTTTACAACTTCTACTACTACTTCACTACTACTACTACAACTACTACTACTTCTACTACTATTTCTACTACTTCTACTACTACTTCTACTACTATTTCTACTACTTCTACTACTACTTCTACTACTATTTCTACTATTTCTACTACTTCTACTACTACTTCTACCAGTAATTCTACTACTATTTCTACTACTTCTACTACTACTTCTAGTACTACTTCCACTATTACTTCTACTACTACTATTACTACTACTATTACTACTTCAACTACTTCTACTACTACTTCTAGTACTACTTCTACTAATTCTACTACTACTACTTCTATTACTACCTCTAGTACTACTTCTACTACTACTTCTACTACTACTTCTAGTACTACTTCTACTAATTCTACTACTACTTCTACTACTTCTACTACTACTTTTACTACTACTATTACTACTACTACTACTACTACTACTTCAACCACTATTTCTACTACTTCTACTACTACTTCTAGTACTACTTCTACTACTACTATTACTACTACTATTACTACTTCAACTACTTCTACTACTACTTCTAGTACTACTTCCACTATTACTTCTACTACTACTTCTACTACTACTATTACTACTACTATTACTACTTCAACTACTTCTACTACTACTTCTAGTACTACTTCTACTAATTCTACTACTACTACTTCTATTACTACCTCTAGTACTACTTCTACTACTACTTCTACTACTACTTCTAGTACTACTTCTTCTAATTCTACTACTACTTCTACTACTTCTACTACTACTTTTACTACTACTATTACTACTACTACTACTACTACTTCAACCACTATTTCTACTACTTCTACTACTACTTCTACTACTACTTTTACTACTACTACTTCTACCACTAATTCTACTACTATTTCTACTACTTCTACTACTACTTCTAGTACTACTTCTACTAATTCTACTACTACTTCTACTACTTCTACTACTATTTCTACTACTTCTACTACTACTTCTACCACTAATTCTACTACTACTTCTACTACTTCTACTACTACTTCTAGTACTACTTCTACTATTACTTCTACTACTACTACTACTACTACAACTTTTACTACTACTTCTAGTACTACTTCTACTACTTCTACTATTACTTCTACTACTATTTCTACTATTTCTACTACTTCTACTACTACTTCTACCACTAATTCTACTACTATTTCTACTACTTCTACTACTACTTCTAGTACTACTTCTACTACTTCTACTACTACGTCTCCTACTTCTACTACTATTTCTACTACTTCTACTACTACTTCTACGACTATTTCTACTATTTCTACTACTTCTACAACTAATTCTACTACTATTTCTACTACTTCTACTACTTCTACTACTACTTCTAGTACTACTTCTACTATTACTTCTACTGCTACTACTACTACTTCTACTACTACTTCTACTACTATTTCTACTATTTCTACTACTTCTACTACTACTTCTACCACTACTTCTAGTACTACTTCTACTATTACTTCTACTACTACTACTACTACTACTTTTACTACTACTTCTACTACTACCGCCACTACTTTTTACTTTTACTAGCTTCCATTTCTGCCACTTTTACATGTTTCAGCTTCCACATTTTTCAGCATTACACTGCATTTTATGTGAGATTCATGCATTTTTAGCAGTGTTTTTCAAATTCTTTTCAGCAATGAGCATTCCCACTGCATTTTCGCTAGGAAAATGCAGTGGGAATGCTATTAAAACCATTCAACTACCAGAATGTTAAGCTCTTTTAGGACATTGATGCTATTACTTTTCAGCTTTCTAACTTTTATAGTTTTTACACTGTAAAACTTTTTTTAAACCAATTTTTACAATGGAAGTCTATGAGAGAATTCTTCAAATCCACTTCTACTATTACTTTTACTACTTCTACTAATTCAACTACTACTTCTACTGCTGCTACTACTACTTTTACAACTTCTACTACTTCTACTACTTCTACTACTACTTCTACTACTATTTCTACTACTTGTACTACTACTTCTACTACTATTTCTACTATTTCTACTACTTCTTCTACTACTTCTACCACTAATTCTACTACTATTTCTACTACTTCTACTACTACTTCTAGTACTACTTCTACTATTACTTCTACTACTACTTCTACTACTACTATTACTACTACTACTATTACTACTACTATTACTACTTCAACTACTTCTACTCCTACTTCTAGTACTACTTCTAATAATTCTACTACTACTACTTCTACTACTTCTATTACTACTACTACTATTACTACTACTATTACTACTTCAACTACTTCTACTACTACCTCTGGTACTACTTTTACTAATTCTACTACTACTACTTCTAGTATTCCTTCTACTAATTCTACTACTACTTCTACTACTATTTCTACTATTTCTACTACTTCTACTACTACTTCTACCACTAATTCTACTACTATTTCTACTACTTCTACTACTTCTACTACTACTTCTAGTACTACTTCTACTATTACTTCTACTACTACTATTACTACTACTACTATTACTACTACTATTACTACTTCTACTACTACTTCTACTACTACTATTACTACTACTACTACTACTATTACTTCTACTACTATTTCTACTACTTCTACTACTACTTCAACCACTATTTCTACTATTTCTACTACTACTTCTAGTACTACTTCTACTAATTCTACTGCTACTTCTACTACTTCTACTACTACTTTCACTACTTCTACTATTTCTACTACTTCTACTACTACTTCTACTACTATTTCTACTATTTCTACTACTTCTACTACTACTTCTACTACTACTTCTACCACTAATTCTACTACTATTTCTACTACTTCTACTACTTCTACTACTACTTCTAGTACTACTTCTACTAATTCTACTACTACTTCTACTACTACTTCTAGTACTACTTCTACTATTACTTCTACTACTACTTCTACTACTTCTACTACTACTATTTCTACTATTTCTACTACTTCTACTACGACTTCTACCACTAATTCTACTGCTATTTCTACTACTTCTACTACTTCTACTACTACTTCTAGTACGACGTCTACTAATTCTACTACTACTTCTACTACTTATACTACTACTTTTACTACTTCTACTAGTTCTACTACTATTTCTACTACTTCTACTACTACTTCTACTACTATTTCTACTACTTCTACTACTACTTCTAGTACTACTTCTACTATTGCTTCTACTACTACTTCTACTACTAGTACTACTTTGACTACTACTTCTACTACTACCGCCACTCCTTTTTACTTTTACTAGCTTCCATTTCTGCCACTTTTACATGTTTCAGCTTCCACATTTTTCAGCATTACACTGCATTTTATGTGAGATTCATGCATTTTTAGCAGCGTTTTTCAAATTCTTTTCAGCAATGAGCATTCCCACTGCATTTTCGCTAGGAAATGCAATTTTTGCTAGTTAGTGTGAATGCTAAAGGCATTCACACTATTGTTCTTCTGGAATTTTTTATTATTATTCCTGATTCCGTACGTTTTTCGGCACCTATCTCCTCCTACAAATCTTGTGCTACAGAAACCATTCAAGTATCAAAATGTGCAGCTTCTTAAGGACATTACTGCTTGTATTTTTCTTTTGTCTACCTTTTATACTTTTGGAAATATTCAGCTTTTTCTGCAAAATTTCCCCCATTCATCCTTATGGGGAATTTGTCAAATTTCAATCTGCTATAACTTCGGCATACTTTCAGCTATTCAAACCATTCAACCATTGAAATGTTCAGCTTTTTCAGCTCTTTCAGCCTTCTGCTTTTCAGCTTTTCAACCTTTCAACTTTTTCAGCAATTCAGCTTTTTCTGCAAATAATTTAACATTGCCGCTTATGGGGAATTTTTCAAATTTCATTCTGCTATAACTTCTGCATACGTTCAGCTATTGAAACCGTTCTACCACTAAAATGTTCAGCTTTTTCAGCTCTTTCAGCCTTTTCAGCTTTTCGGCAGTACATTCAGCAGATTTCGCTTCAAAGTTTAAGGATCTGCTCCTGCTGCAGCATGTCTGCTCATTCAGCATTTTCAACTCCATCAAACATTCAGCTTCATGTTCAGCTACAGAAAGTGTTCAGCTATCAATATGTTCAATTTTGTAAGCTCTTCCAGCCTTGTGCTTTTCATCTTTTCTTTATATTTATTTTCATTTCTTTCAAACATTCAACTTCATGTTCAGCAATTAAAATGTTCAACTTTTTCGAGTCTTTCAGCCTCCTTCAACTTTCTGCCCTCTTAGCTTTTTAAAATATTAATCTTTCTGCCTTTTGAACTCCTTCAAACATTCAGCTTCATTTTCAGCTGCAGAAATTGTTCAGCTATCAATATGTTGATTCTTTTTTTCATTCATTCAACAGATTTCCGAAATCGCTTCAGCCTTTAGCATTCACACTGTATTTCCGCAGGAAATGCAATTTTTCTAGTTATTATTATTCTTCCGCCGCGTTTTTCAACGTCGATTATCTTCAATACCGTTCATCCGATTCAAACCATTCAAATTTCTTCAGATTCAGCTTCATCAGGACATTATTGGAAACTTTCAAATTTTTCCATAACCTTCATATTTTCCCGGGAATTCAACGTTGAAATTCCGACTTATATTACAGCGGATGGAGCCAAAACGATTGGACCGCTACTAGTTCCACAAACTTCAACCGATTCCAACCGTTCAAACATGAAAACGTTCAGCTTAATTAGGAGATTTACGGATGTATTCACTTTCTTCCTAAAGTTCATACTTTCCGAGATATTTCCCATTTTTCCCAAATCCTTTTCCCATTGGAAATGCATTACGGAATGTTTACAAATCTAAAAATTTCACCTTTTTTCAAACTGTGACTACCGACTCATACTTTCAGCTAGAAACTCCATTCAAAATGGAAAATATTCATCATTTTGCTGGCTTTCTACATATGATTCAACTTTTAAATCCCATTCATACTTTCAGAAATATTTAGCGTTTTCTGAAACTTGGTTATAATGGAAGTCAATGAGAGAATCCTTCAAAATCACCCTTCTTCACCCACACGTCACGACTTCATACATTGACGCAGAAACTCCGTTCCAACTCTAAAACGTTGACGCTGTTGTCGACTTTCAGGATCTAAATCAAATTTTCAAAATGTCTTTTAGTTTTTCTACAAAGTCAGTTTAAAATAGGTGAAGTTTTCAGCTCTTCTCTGACTTTATAATGGGTGTCTATTGCGTGAGCTAGAGTGAGTGATGTCATCACTAGAGTGAAGAGCAGCTGTAAACTCATCAAGAAATTTTCTTTTTAACTCGCTCATATGGCCACAATTTTCAGTGAACATACACAATTTTTATCACAAAACGTAGGAAAATTTGTCCTGGTCACAGAAATGTTGACATGGAATCTGACACACGTACACATTTTTGATAGGAGCCTCCAAAGCAGAGGGAGTGCTGCTTTTTTTCTCATTCACTCCCATGTAAAGTGAGAGGAGAAATTTCTGGAAACAGCTTAGGTGCAACACATTTGTAACTCGCGCCTGTGACCACATTTTTTACTCAAGAAATATAAAAATCGGCAGGTGCGTTCACAAGGAGTGGCTGTCTCTCATCATCACTTTATTTTCAGGATTTGACCAGCGGTTTTCGACTCCGAAGGATTTGTTTCAGGAGTTAAAACCCATTATAAACAGCCTTTGCTGATCATGAGCTGTTTGTATGTCCACAAGTGCAGACAAGTCATTAATCTCCATGGCAACGGCTGCACACACAGACACAGACACACAGCCCTCTACTCATACTTGACTTTTCTCTTCAACTCGCTCATACGGCCACAATTTTCACTGGACAGACACAATTTATACCACAAAACGTAGGAAAATTTGTCCTGGTCACAGAAATGTTGACATGGAATCTGACACACGTACACATTTTTGCTCAGTCGCTCCAAAGCGGAGGGAGCGCCGATGTTTTTCTCATTCACTCCCATGTAAAGTGAGAGGAGACATTTCTGGAAACAACTGGCGTGCAACACATTTGTAACTCGCGCCTGTGACCACATTTTTGACAACAGAGACATAAAACATGGCACGTGCGTTCACGAGGAGCGGCTGTCTCTCACCATCACTTTGTTTTCATTACGGACCAACGGTTTGGAAATCAGAAGAATTTGTTCGAGGAGTTAAATCTCCACTAAAAGAGTCTCTTCTCTGTGTCTGTCTGTCTCTCTCTGCTCTTCTGCCAGGTGCACCTGCTTTATTACCATGGCAACCGCTGTGCCACACAAACTGACAGAAACATGATGTGTGTGCGTGTCTACATGTCACATGCAGACATGACAGAAACATGATGTGTGTGCGTGTCTACATGTTACATGTAGACATGACAGGGGCACAATCTCCATTTTAACCCTTTAGGTGCCAGAGTTTATTGAGGAAAATATTCATTTCAACATTTCAAAAGGCTGTGGCTTGAAAGTGGTGAGAGATAAAGACATACTGTAAATGAGAAAACTATTCATCATGACCCAAAGTTTGTGATGGGAGTAAATTAACTCATCCAATTTGCATATTGTGGCGTCAGCAGGTGGCGGCCATATTGGATTTCATCAATCTCGGTAAAATATTCAAATCATTCAAACTTTATTGTATTCAAGGCAACATTGTAGCGTGGCTTCAGCTTGCAGCATTCACACCCGCAATTTCTTCAGAAATTGTTTTCTAGTATTCTAGTATTATTCAAAAAATGAAAAGACAAATGTCAAATCAACTCATTTTATATGTTAAGTAAAAGAAACCAGTAATCTACAGAACGAAATGCTGGTATTATTGTTTTGTTTCCATATTCTGTTCATATAAAGAAAGATGCTGTGAAAGTTGCAAATGAGCATGTTCATCCATGGATAAAAAAAAACACCTCAATATTCTCACTGTACAAACACACTCAGTGTAACAAGGCGAGATTTATCCTTCATAGTATATCATATTTGTTGTAAATATGCATTTAAAACATTTAGAAACATTAAATGGTGTATCGTAACAGGGTTGACAAAACACACATATGCATGCTGATTAAATGTGGAAAAAAATAAAAAATGAGATTACCTGAGATGGCAAAACACCTATTTCTGATAGGTAAGGATCTATTTAATCCAGAAAGGGTCATAAATAGTTTTAAAACAGGACTTTGAAAATCAAACATTAAAGGGACATTGTGTAACATTTTCCGTTGTTTATTGGCAAAAATTGATATCTGCATTCATAAATATGTCATCACTGGTGTACTATTACGTCCACCAATAATCTGACTTACTTCTCCTAAAAGGAGAATTTCGGATTTGTTTGTACATTGTGCGGGTAAGTCGTCTGTGGGGTTCCATTACGGTTCGCCATCTTGAGAATACACCCACCAGCAAGGGACATACAGCACCGCCTTCGGCGTTTTCGTTGAGAGCCAGGCCAGCACTGCGTGACTGAGGAGCCGAAGGAGAGGAGCAAGAGGCGCTTCGCTACTACCCTGATAAATATGAAACAAAGTCCCACTGTTTGAGCATAAAGCAGGATCATGCATATGCAGCATCATGGGAGACGAAAATGGAATAGAAAAGGCAGCATGACCGGTGAATTAAAAAAACGAAGGCCCACATCGGGTTAGCCTTTCCCAGGTAGAGAGAGCTGCTGAGCGAGGATGGTAATGTAATCACAGGCCGGCGCTGCTGTTGACTGTTAGCCCGTGTTAGCGGCCAGTCGCTAACAGCCTCTTCCCTCTCCTCTCATCACTGCGCTGCCGTTAGCCGGTGTTAGCCGTGGTTAGCCGTTAGCCGCCGTTAGCGCTAGCCTGTGATTGTATTACCTTTCTCCTTCAGCAGCTCTCTCCACCTGGGAAAGGCAACCCCAGTGCTGACCCTTGTTTTTTTTAATTCGCCGGTCACGCTGCCTTTTTGATTCCCTTTTGCACTTTCTTGGCGACAAGGATTCCGTCTCCCGTGATGCTGCATAATACATGATCCTGCATTATGCTCAGAGTGGGACTTTGTTATGCGGCAGTAGTGCTGCTGGCCACTATCAGCTGTTTCAATTTACACCCGCCCCAACAGTCCTACATTGTAAACACAGCTAGCATGGTGAGGAGGGGGTTTGTCAACTCGCGTCGCGTGTGTCTGTGTAGGAGCCTGAATTAATACTCCATGTAGTATCGGATGACATGGTTTCATCAGTGTTATCATAGCTTTTTGGTACACAGCGGCTACAGTTGTTGCAATACGTGTTTGAAACAGTGAGGCGCTAGAGTGCGCTATCTGTTTGAATGCAATATATGATTTCAACGTTAGATGGGAGAAATTCCTACACACTGTGGCTTTAAGAATGGGAAATGGCACGTTTTCATATAATGACCCAAAAGCACACACAGAGGCACATTTATGCCAGCGTGATATGAATCGTTATCGAGATATGAAATGACCTATATCGTGATATGAGATTTTGGTCATATTGCCCAGCCCTACAATGAAACCCAAAATGTGGCCTGCAACAGACGGTAAGGCTTGTTGTTTTTAGCTGAGACGATTTCTGGAAAAATTTAGCCGCTACCAGCTGCTTAAGAGGAGTTAGGAGTCTACAGTTAATGATGATATAAAACAGCTAATAAAACAGGCTTTTCAACAAATGTGAATCACCACAACCAAGAGAGCTCCTTGAGCATATAGTCATTAATGTGCACACAACATATTGGGCTGATGAGTTCTGATGCACCACTCACATCATCTTTCTCCACAATCCAACAGAACTGGCTGGCTATCGCAAGCTAATGTTTGTGGGGAATTGTTTTGCCTCCAGCGAAGCCCTGCCCACCAAAAAAGGTCACACTATCTACAAGACTGTTTTGACTGTGTTCTCAAACCATTTACTTATATATGAAATAAATCCCTTAACAAGACACACTGAATTATTTAATTAGTACTTTATTATTCATATTATAAATATTATTATTGAAGTTTGTGGCTATCCCAACTTGGTTTTTGAAAACCTTATACCCATACCTTACACTATGCCAAATTTCAAAAATTTGTCACCCAGTGCACAATTTTACACATACTTTTGTCAACCCTGTTACACTGGAATGGAAACAGGGTTGATGAAAAATGTCCTTAGCAGCCATTACTAGCCATGTGGTGAAGGGCATGAGACCACATGGTGTGCGTTCATTAGAGGCTTATATCATGTTATTTATGTACAATAAAAAATTCTAACAAATATCTTTTTAGCGTGTCCTTTTGTGGAAACAAGGCTGACACAATAAGCTCGTCCCCCTCTGTCAAACATTATATAACTCCAAGAAAAAACATGAAAATAAGAGGACACTTATTTGTCTTTTCACCAGCATGTTCACAAAAGGAAGCTGATTTCACTCCCAGGAAATGATGCAACTTTCGGAGCAGGTCAAACATGTTCAATGGATCAAATTCATTGCGACTGTCCTTTCAATATCCTACATGTTTTGAAAAATGCTAAAACCTCTAAATAAATACGTCTCCAAAATATTCTTTGATGAATCATGTTGAATTAAAGGTTTATGAATGTCCCATTGTCTTCATTAGACCCAAAGCTGCAACTTAAACTATCAGTATGCTAATTGTTGTCAGCCCTGTTACTGAGGTGTCAGCCCTGTTACTGGGGTGTCAACCCTGTTACTTGTATAATTAGGTGTGAATACTGGAATGGGTGTGTATTGCGTTAGCTAGAGTGGGTGATGTCATCACTAGAGTGAAGAGCAGCTGTAAACTCATCAAGAAAATTTATTTTCAACTCGCTCATACGGCCACAATTTT
Organism: Epinephelus cyanopodus; assembly: GCA_026686955.1. Classification (NCBI taxonomy): domain Eukaryota; kingdom Metazoa; phylum Chordata; class Actinopteri; order Perciformes; family Serranidae; genus Epinephelus; species Epinephelus cyanopodus. The sequence goes on from CM048929.1 coordinate 41,464,413, forward strand.
CACTGTACAGACACAATTTCTACCACAAAACGTAGGAAAATTTGTCCTGGTCACAGAAATGTTGACATGGAATCTGTCACACGTACACATTTTTGCTGAGAGGCTCCAAAGCGAAGGGAGCGCCGATTTTTTTCTCATTCACTCCCATGTAAAGTGAGAGGAGAAATTTCTGGAAACAGCTTAGGTGCAACACATTTGTAACTCGTGCCTGTGACCACATTTTTGACTCCAGAGACATAAAACATGGCACGTGCGTTCACGACGAGTGGCTGTCTCTCACCATCACTTTATTTTCATTACTGGACCAACGGTTTGGAAATCAGAAGAATTTGTTCGAGGAGTTAAAGCCTTTGGAAACACAGCCTGAAATAGTAAAAATGCATATATTATATCAAAGTCTCATTAATCATCCACAAAAGTCTGAGTGAAAAGAACCATTCATAACTATTAGAAAACCTGGTTTAAAAACAGCTCATTTTGCTGTTTAGACCACTTGCCAGGACAGAGTGGGCGTGGCAAATAACGCTGTGATTGACAGCTCCCTCGTTTTGATTGACATCTTCCTGGCTCGGCAATGGCTGCCACAAATTTAATCCAGCTGTATATGTTTGAGCCGTCTGATGATTCAAAGGACGAAGCAGAAGCTGAAAATGATTCCTTTCAGGTGGTCACTGAATAATATGTTTCAAAATGTTTTGTGATTCATATTAATGTTACTTCGTAGAATAGTTAGCATAACTTTTACATGCAATGTTAGCTGAGATGAATGACAGCGGGAGGCTGGCGCTTTGCCTTTCTTCACTGTGATACGTTTTCATTGAAAACATAAATCTGCTCCGTTTTTCTGATAATAGCCTTTTTCATTCAAACACATCCAGTCTTAATAGATTAAATATGTCTTTACTCTGACACACACACAGACCCTCAAAGCGGGAGAGACCGGTGCCGGCCGGCAGTCTCTCTGGCGTTGTGTAGAAGTATTTGTCCGCCTCAAATAATGTTCCCCTCCAGCTAAAATTGTGTTGTTTCCCGCAGCCTCACCTCTGCGATTGGGGATATGTTTATGCATAGCAAAGCTAACTGCTTGAGGTTGGGGTTAGGGGTGAGGAAGGGTGCACATTACGTCCCCTCCCCGCGAGCCGACACCGGCACCGGGCCCGGGGGGCAAGCCCGGCCGCTCACAAGCCGATCAATAGATAGATCGATGGATAGATAGATAGATAGATGGAAAGATAGATAACGTTAGCTAGCTAGATCGCTAACGTTAGCTAACGTTAGCTAGCTAGATCGCTAACGATAGCTAGCTAGATTACACCCAACTAATTTTATATAGCCTATATATCTGTCTGTCTGTCTATCTATCTATCTATCTATCTATCTAACGTTAGCTAGCTATCTAGCTAGCTATCGTTAGCGATCTAGCTAGCTAACGTTAGCTAACGTTAGCGATCTAGCTAGCTAACGATAGATAGATAGATAGATAGATAGATAGATAGATAGACAGATAGATAGACAGATAGACAGACAGACAGGCTATGAAGAGACGAGTTGGCTCAGACTCAAAGAGGCAGATTTAGCTGGAGCAGAAAGGTTTTGTTGCGCTGCCACTGGGGGGCGGGATGAGACAACAGATGGATGATTTATGATTGGTTTCGAATTTATTGCGTAATAAATCTGAGAGATAACCATGGCCCAATCAAACCCAATTTCAAGAATGTACAAAAACTTAAAAGACAGATATTTCGAATTTGGATGGAAACTGATTTCTAATTGTTTTACATGTTTAATATTATGTACATAAGACCCTAAATTACATAGTTAGAAGGCTACTGTGGATTTGGGTTTCCAGAGGCTTTAAATCTCCAGTAAAAGAGTCTCTTCTCTGTGTCTGTCTGTCTCTCTCTGCTCTTCTGCCAGGTGCACCTGCTTTATTACCATGGCAACCGCTGTGCCACACAAACTGACAGAAACATGATGTGTGTGCGTGTCTACATGTCACATGCAGACATGACAGAAACATGATGTGTGTGCGTGTCTACATGTTACATGTAGACATGACAGGGGCACAATCTCCATTTTAACCCTTTAGGTGCCAGAGTTTATTGAGGAAAATATTCATTTCAACATTTCAAAAGGCTGTGGCTTGAAAGTTGTGAGAGATAAAGACATACTGTAAATGAGAAAACTATTCATCATGACCCAAAGTTTGTGATGGGAGTAGATTAACTCACCCAATTTGCATATTGTGGCGTCAGCAGGTGGCGGCCATATTTTAAATCTCAATAAAACAGCATTTTTAACATATTTGCACAGTATATTTCTTTTGTTTTGTGCTGTTTTTGTCGTCTCATCCTCAAAATAATGGAAGAGGAATTTTATGGAAGTAAATTAACTCATCTAATTTGCATATTTTTTCATCACTTCTACATGCCTACAGCTACACCAAGCATTCAAACATCAAAACGTTAAGCTCTGTGAGGATTTTCCGATGTTTGTGGCAATGTGTTTGATATTTCTGCACGTTCAGCATTTTCAGAGATGGTCTTGTATTCATTTCAGCATTCTATATATCTATCTATATCCAGTGGTGTGAAGTTAGACCAGAACTATTTTACCAAACAGTAGACTGCCTCTTCTAGCAGGAGGGTCAAGGGGTATGAAAGCAAGAAAAACAACAAAAGCACACACACATGGGGGGCTGCCTTCACCCTTTGAAACCTGAAGTGACATCACTTTTCTTGTGCTGCTCCCAGACACCTTTCGCAAATACTTAAACGTTTGAACTCTGAGACAACTGGTTTGACTTCTTTCAAAAACATGGGGAAAAAATGAAAAAAATTTTGAATGTTCTTTTTTAGAATATTTATGTTTTGCATCTTCTTTTTTTATACTACATTTCATGTTTTGAATTTTCTTTTTCTTTTTTCCAATTTACGCATTTAGAATTTTCTTCCTTTCATTTTTTTTTACTAATTGTTATGTTTTGATTTTTTTAACTACATTTCATGTTTTGAGTTTTCTGTTTCTTTTTTTAAACTAACTTTCATGTTTAGAGTTTTATTTTTTTTAACAAATTTTCATAATTTTAATTTTCTTTTTTTATACTAATTTTCTCTCCAAGATAATGGAGCTGAATGACACTCGACTCGTGGTGCTCATCCAGCTCCATTATCTTGGAGAGAAGGCAGACATCTCTATGGCTGCCATCTCCAAAACTCTGCACCTCACACCAAACCCATCTAGATGGATAAACAGCACTGCAGGTAAGAGGAACAATATGTACTTTTGATTATGGCATGCACTGTCCCTTTAAAGCCCAGGTGAGTTTGGAAAAGATTATGTATACGCTATCAAAGGGTGTATATGTTTTAATCAGAATGCAAGACTTTTAATTTTAATGTAGAATATCAGTGCGGTATGTACATCTCCAGAAACTTACATGTGTAATTGAACCCCGCACTGTCATGTGGTCAGATGGTACGGTCATGTCTGAGAGTGATGTCTGTGGTGATGGTGGCCTGATCAGGGTCCTTGCCTCCTCCTCCAGCTCCTCAGGCACCGGCACGTCAGCACACATATAAATTTTTGTTGTGGGTGTGCAGAGCAAGCTCTGCTCTCCAAATTTGGCAATCGAATATTGTTTAAATATGTACGAGTTCCTCACATGTACTTGGGCTGCAAGCTCTTTGTAAAGAGTAAATTTATAAGCAGCGTGTCCATCAGACACAGCTGCAACAGTGTTAATGTGGATGTTGTCCGGCCTGGCCTCATCCACCCCTATAGTCCAGTGTTGGACCCTCTGCATATTTCTGATTGAAATTATTTTCGCTTTCAGCAGCGGTATCTGGGCTGGTGTCTGCAAAGTTTTAATTTTTTTCTGTGGTGGAGCCATTCTGAAACAACAGAACAGAAACACATAGACACACATAAATGGTTTTATAAAGCAATGCAGCATTTATTTAGTCAAATGATAAATACACATGTTAACCAGTTAAGCAGCCAAGGGAGCAGTAACTTTTAGTAACATCTAGCGGTCAAAATGTAGATTGCAAACGTGACTATGTGTTGCTCAAAAAAGAAACCATGGTGATGCAAATATGATGACCTCTGTGGAAGCGGACACACCAACTCTGTAGATATTAATGGCTTATTCGATGGTAATGCAGACATTAACATTATTTTAGGTAGATTTAACAATAATAAAAAAAACATACTTATGAATAACATACTCCATTTCCACCCATAAATCCCAATGTTACACACTGGACCCTCAATAAACTCTTTATCAGGTCATGATATTGCACACTCCGTACACTAGAAGGCGCCATGCGCCTTTCACATTGGTGAGTGGCACGCTCTTAAACAAACGAAGTACTGCACAGGGGATCAGTTTGTGTTGCAGACACGAAGGTCAGCGAAATCGTCTCGGCTTTGCCCACAGATGGAGGAGCGTGCTGCGTGCATGCCTGGTGCATGTAGGCAACTGAAGCTGTGCAAGATAAAACTACGCAGGTAAGACGCTGAAGTGACTGTAGCTTGTCTATCACCCGTTAATGTTCGATTAAGACGACTGTAGAGGGAAAGCGTGGTGTTTACAGAGCTTACTCGGACACGGTTAAGTGACGGTAGCCATACAGTCAATGTACACGCAAAGCTAATCTTAACATTACATCCTCAACGGCTTAGAAACTGCGCTACCCTACTGAGCGTATGTTAACATGTAGTTTAACATGTGTCATGAAAAATGTTATATTAGATGACAGAATGTAAGTAGCCAAGTACAGCATGGTAACAAAACATTAAAATCGGGTCACAGGGCAGTTACCGTTAACCGCTAGCTATCGTTAGCGACAGCGTCTAAGTTAGCGTTATCTAATTTGTCAGTAGGTAATAATCTACCTGTTCAACATGCCTGGCATTTAATAATTGTCATTAATCAAACAGACAGCTACTTATTCAATTTCTACTTATTATTTCAATAGCTGCAAGCGAGTGTTAATTAAAAACTGTGTTTTAACTGTGTTAACTGTGTTAACGTTAACTTATTTATTACACCGAGAGTGACGAAACCGATCTGGTACCGTGTTAGTGGCGGCACCGCAAGCACATAAACCGGTTGCCGGATTAATCTATAGCCAATGTTCTGTAATGCCGTCTCACGGTTTCTTTTCATTGTGAATAATGCTCCGGTACACACTCAAAAATAGAGGTACCAGCGTGTACCTAAAAGGGTACAAATGCTTGTCGCTGGGGGTGTACCTTTTTGAAAAACATTTCTGTACCCTTCAGTCCTGGTCCATTTCTGTACCTTATCAAGTTGTACCAGTTAAAGTACAATTATGTACCCTGCAAGACATAAATGTACCTTTAAACTACAGTACAGAAATGTTCCCATTGAAAAGGGTACAACTGAGTACTTATAAGGGTACCCCCCCAGCGACAACCTATTTTGGACTTTGAAGAGACAAAAACGTACCGCAATTGTCCACAGTATTTGCTTTGTCACTGTTTATTTTCATTAAAAGATGATAAAATTTCACTGTGAATATATATTGTCACATAAAATTAATACATGTCAAAGTCTTAAACCATCACATCAACATATTTACACAGAATACCTCAAGGAAACAAACAATCTATCATCAACTAAATATGTGTCTAGAGCTTGATAGTCTATCTCATTTCCTGGATTGAGCAGAATCCAGTCACTGTCAACTGTCACTTGGTAAGCATGGAAATGACTGTCATAAGAGCAAGGAAATAACAGTTTCCCACACAACACCCAAAAAGTGTCAACGTTCAGAATGTACTTGACTTTCAAGAACAAAGGGATGGCTTCAGTGTGTACATGGCCTACTACAAAAACATCCTCAAGGGCATATTTGACAGATATAGCGGACACACGCTGAAGCACTTTATCCTGAAACTGCACATCTTTAAAACTTTTGTTTAATTGCAGAGCATTCTGTAAATCACCTGGCAGAGATGAAAATGGCACACAAATGCTTTTGCTGAGCGCATTTTCATAGTCACCTCGGAACCTTTCATTTGATGGCGGTTGCTGAGAGTCGCAGTTATGTTTACAAAGTTTCTGCATTTGCTGGCTATATTTTTGAAATACTGATGCTTGCTTTCATACCTCATACACCACAAAGGGCGAAGAGGACCGTACATCAATATCAGTCTAGGACAGTGAATCAAGTGACACTTTGGTGTTAAAACATCTCCAAAGACTTCAGTAGTCTTATCAAGGAATTCTTGAATCAGCAATTTTAAATGAGCAAGCTCATCTTTTCTCACTTTTGTAGCCATTATGATATCCACGATTTCTGAACATAGTAAGAACACATGCCAATATGGACTACCAGGTGGAATATGGTGAGCCATTAAAAAAGGCAAGAGCCTGAATAAGCACCATTTTTGACTGGCTGATCCAACTAGGTTAGAATTTCGAAGAATTTTTTCAGTCAATGGCACTGGTTTGTTTGGTCTGTCATTCTTACCGATGTTTAAATTTTTCAGCTCATCATTGATTTCATGTATGGTTATGTGCTTTTCATTATGAGCTTTACAAATGACCAACTTCATCACCAGAGGCATAACTCCCTCCAGCAAATCATGCATTACATCTGGGGGAAGACATTTTGTCACATCAAAGTAAAGCAGTGCATCAAATGTACAATTACTATGGACACCGTACAAAGCAGCACTGTCTTTGTCATTTTTCACACAGTCTATATGGTATTTATGTACTTCAGTTGTTCTAAGAACAAAACTGTCCTCACAAAACTTTTGTTGTATCTCTAAATGTGAGGCCATACAAAATCGACATATTCGGCCAGTATTGAAAGACACTGAAAACCGCCCAATCATATGAGCAGAGAGATTGTCACATGAAATGGTTGCTAGAGCAGCATGAACTGTGTGCTCTACTTCATCAAGACAGACAGTGAAACCCTCTGTGGACAGCATCTTGAGGTCAGCTATCAAGGGTTGTAGTATAGTTTCAAGCCCACACTCTTCTAAATGTGAATGGCAAACCATTAAGGTTTGAACGATATTTTGCACTTATGTTCCCTACTGTATAATAAAAAGCACAGATTTTGTACTTATTTCTTTTAGCACCAAGTGGGTTCACAATTTCAAACTCGTCTTCATAAAAATAAAGTCTTAGAGCTTGAGGGTGATCTTGGAAAAATGAGTGCTCTTTAAAATACATCCCATCACTGTAATCAGTCAGAATTTCATCATCATCTTGGTTGCTGTGGTTATCCAAAACAATCTGTTCCCACACATCCTCCACCTGACAATATTTTCTTAATACCTGTGTGATTGGAACATAAGAATAATTACCAATTTCCATTCCTGAATTGTCTCTTACTGTGTAACTGATGGGTTCTGTCATGTTCAATTTTGATTTGCAGAGTTCTTTTATCATGAATGGTGACTGAATTAAATCACATGCTTTCTGGAAAAAGTCTGAAGTAGACAAAACCTGCTCAAGTTCTGGACAATCACTGATGTGGAAACCATTCTTATCCAAATGATAAGAAATAAATGAGTCGTAGTTTTCTTTGAAAAAACACAACAAAAAATTAAGATCATCAACAATGTCTTGTTGGACAGAGAGGGAGAGATTATTTTTTTCAGTACACTTGAGAATGAAGCTAAACAAATGGTCTCTTAAATTCTCAAGGAAACTGTCCATACTAGGTGGTGCGGGCTGCTGAACTGTGTGTGTGTGTTCAACTTGTGTGTGTGCATGTTCTTCGAAATGTTCTTCAGTTGGTTCAGGGTAATTACAAATAGCGTCTTTGTGTTTTCGATAAACATGCCGCCTAAAAGAATGATACTTGAAAAAAGCTGACTGGCAGTTACTTATCCCACAAGTTATGGTGAAATGAGGTTCATGGGCATGTACAAGTCTAACATGCTGAATCAGTTTCCTAAGTGTAAAGGTCCTTTTTGAACATTTTGAACATTTATGCAGGCCAGGCATGTTCAGTAAAGGTGGTTGAGCACTCAAGTGACAGTTACTGGCAGGGGTTTGTCTCCCTGCTCGATGATGTTTGCGACACGACTCTGGAGAAACATCAATGTCTTTTTGAAGTATGGGGGATATGTCATGTTGAAGACGAAGTATGTGCAGAAGGCTGCAATGTAGGCCTCATCCAGCGAACTGCAGGAACAAACCTCAATTCCTTCAACTTTCACCACACTGTGACACTGTCTGGAGAGGGCAGTTTTCCAATCCTGGTCTTTCACTTGAATAGTTGGGTATGGAGTTACAGGATTATTCTACATAAGAGGAAAAAAATGTTAGTATACATAATGAGATGGATCTGGTAAGGCATGCACAGTGATCCAAAACAACATTAACTTGTGGCCAGTGGCTATGCACGGCACCAGGTATTTACCTCTCCAAGGATGATGAGATCTTCAATTTTCTCCTTGAAGATTGTTCGCAAGAGGAGGAGTCCCCCCTTGAAGTCAATTCCTAGGTCAGACAAATAGTACAACTGTAAGTGCAAATGCACCTCATCAAATTTCGATTGGTATTAATAACGTGCAAATTCCCACAGACAGGCAACTGCATTAGAGATGCTATGTTACTTCAAGTCATGTAAGAAAGAAACTGAAAAACATTAAGATTATGTTGCATTATACATCCTGTTATCATTGACACAACTATGTCACAAAATTGACTATTTGTATTTGCTCAAATCAGCACCTGTAATGTCCTCAGCCAGTGCATCCTCTCTTGCCTCCATGTACACCTTCTTTAGTGGCAAATCCTTGACAAGTTTAAGAATGTTTGGAAGAACAAATGTGAAGTTCTAACTGAAGCGGCGGCAGATGTTGACTGCAGAGGGGTGCATAGCATCAACCTCATCGCACAACTGAACATTTTAAAAAAAGCAAAATAGGGGAAAGAAAGACATTTTATGTAAAGAATTTAAACAACCTTTCACAAGTTTAATATACATATATATATTGGGGATAAAATTAAAGTGCTTTAATTTGTCCCATCTGTAGCTCAAGTTGGCATCAGCTTTAGAGCTGCAACAGTTACTTGAATAATTGATTATTAAATTAATTGCCAACTATTCTGATAATCATTTAATCAGTTTGACCAATATTTTTAAAGAAAAAAGTAAAACTCTCTGATACCAACTTCTAAATTGCAAAACAAGTGATAGATTAATCAAGTAAATGGTCAGCAGATTAGGAGATAAAGAAAATTATTGTTACGAGATAGACTTGAAAAATAATTGATAATATTATGACCAGAATAAGTAATCGATGAATCCAGAAAATAATAAACAGATTAATTGACAATGAAAATAATCGTTAGTTGCTGTCCTAATCAGCATAACAGTTCTTACCCCTGCAGATGTTCGTAGGAATGGATATCTCTCTAAGAGATCCTCAGTAGATATTCCTTCTGCTATTTCTCGGCGTCTCCATGCAAAGGTTTTCATCATGCGGTCTTTCACCAGCTTCGTGTTGGGATGCAGCTTTCGGTATTGCTCAAGCAGCACCTTGATATGAGCCTCAATGGAGGCTGCGTCCTCCCCCACAATGCACGATTCCTTTATCAAAGCAGATATCACTGATTATCGATCATGTGCACACAATATGACTAGATATCATGCCTTAGCTCTTGAGAGGCTGAGGGTGTGGGGACTTACTAGTTAAATGGCTTCAGTCGTTTTGGACATGAGCCTGCAGATTCTTCTGTGGTCTTCAATTTTCTTGCTTGCCCAAACTTCTCTTTGACCTGTTTTACTTCCTCATTGTGGATTAGTGGAGCCCGTTCTGCTTTGAATTTTCTCTTGAGTTGGCTGTGCCAGGTATGCTAGTTGTTCCAAATGGATATCATTAGTCAATTATGCATACTTTATGTTAATCTGGAATCTTTTAAAGAAGAAACAAAAGGTGAGGTACTTACATAACCATTCCCGTGAATGTCCCTTAAGAAAGGATACTTCACAATCAGTGCTTTGATGACCTGTATGTAGTCTGAGTGGGTTGGATACCTGTCTCAAACAGTGACAAAACAAACCACATTACTTTGATATTATATTTGATGAGAAATTATAAAAATTACAATTTAGGCCTGAGAACATGTGATGTATGATTTTATGTTGTTATGGCATTGTTGATATTATTGTGTAATATTTGGAAAGAAACCCTTACATTGTGTACTGTGACAGCATTTCATAGAGAGTCCCAATTATTTTGTTGCGGTAATTTGTTCCTTGTGGACTGGCTCTTTGGCATCTAAGCGGCTCTGGACATCTTGTGGGAATTGTGGAACGGAAATGACGACAGGCAGTCTGTGGCAAGTAGGTTCTGAACTGCAATACAACAGGAGAACAACATTATCTCTGCCATTTTGCAAGCACTTTAATGCAGATGCAAATTAACACATTTAATACACAATACCTCTGGTTTTCTGGGGACACAGGAGTTTCAGATGTATTTTGTTCTGGGTTGACGGCTTGTAAAGTAACGATGACTTCCTTGTAGTGGTTTGTGAAGTCTCTGAACTTCAGCTGCTTCTTGAAAGACTTGTCAAAGAGATATGCAATCATGCTCTCTGTGAGTCCGCAGTCTACTGTCTCTCCATCCACACCATTGTCTGAAATATAAATATGTAATGTAAATAAAAAGGATATTAAAGAGACAGAAGCACAGTAACTGTGTACATACAGGGCATGATAACTAGACAAAATACATAAATAAAATGCTCAGTTTTTTGCAACCAAATAAAATAAAGCATTTTATCTCCGAAAGTATGCTGTTACTGATGAAGGAGACCTAAGCCTATTTCTCTGCTTACTGTAGTGGTAGCAAAATGTATTTTAACTATCCAACTCTAGTTTAAAATAAAAATAACACAAACATCTATATTATCTATATCAACTTTAAAGGCAACAAGAATCTACATCGGTCAGTTCTTCAAACAGAAGATCTGATTTTACTTGACAAAAAAAACTGTGCATCTTGGTCCTTGCAATATTTCTTTAAAACAACAACAAGACATGACATTGAATTTTTCATGGTACTTCCAGACATTAGCAAAGAAAAGTGACACAACACTATGTCCTGAAGTCATCCTAATACAGAGCAGGATAAGAACTGTTCCAAAGTAAGCAACATATGGAAAAACAAGATAATTGATTGTTTTTGTAGGTGGTAACATACAAATAGGCCAGTATATAAAACCAATGTAATTTTTAACCCTCAAGTCCAGCTTTCAACAGCTTTCATGGAGGATGGAGCAGCCAATAACCTTTGTTATATGTTAATTCACATCAATTGGGTTATTTGTTAAATCTTTACAGTTTACCTTGTATTCATCACTACTGAGAGCACTGATCCGACCTTGGTCTGCCTGTCTGTCACAATCTGTATCTTAATCTCTTTTTTGTTTAAACGTACAATGTGTAATTTTCTGCCACTAGGGGTCTCAAACCAAAACAATAAAAGAAGACAGAGTTTGATGACGTCATGAAGTAGCGAGTGATCATGGGTGTTGTAGTTATATAACAGATGCGCAGCATAGGCCGTTGGCCGGAGCGCTGGAGCCCCGGCAGGCAGCAGTGCTGGCAATACACTGGTGAAAATGAGCATCACAGCATCTCTTTGCATCTACACCACGTCAATTGTGCTGGATTTATCATTTGAGCTGACACTAGTTCTGATGAAAAAGCCATAGCTCTCTTTTTTAGTGACTGTCTCGCTAACCTCAGTTGTTTACACTCTATTCAGAAATGCTACTTACTTTAGCTAAGCGGTTAGCAATTTGCTAGTTATTTGAGCAAACTGCTAGTTACTTAGCTTTACAGTTAACGATGGCTTCTCCCTCTCTGCTGCTCTCTCTTGCTCAGTGAGTCTTATGTTTAGCTATTCCTCCTCCCTATGCCTCTTTTATAAATGCAGTTCATTTACATCAGCTCAACATGATAGAAACCTATCGTTAGATGTTGTGGTTAGCCAGCCTCAGCTCAGCAGTGGAGGCCGCTGGAGGCCCGGCGGGCAGCAGCGCTTGCAATACACTGGTGAAAATTATTAATATTTCCATAACATCAGCCAGATCTTTGTTTACCTGTCTAGTAGAACACCCGCGAGGTCGGTGGGGAATTGTAGTCATAGGTTTTCACGAAGCTCTCTCCATCTCGGAAAGGCCACACCAATATTTATCCTGGATTAAAGTTAGCTCTCTTATTCTGGGATCGCTTGGTTGACCCATACGTTTCTGTTTTACCGGGTTGTTTACCGGGACAGCTTCGGTGTCAGAAGGTGCAGCAACCGTTAATGTATAACCATGATCCATGACGAGTTAGCTTAGCCTAGCAATGATAGCGCTCATTCTCGGATGTCACATCCGGCCTGCTTCTTCTTCTCCTCCTTCATTTAATGTCTATGGTAACTGGAGTTACGTCGCCATTGACATGCGCCATAATGACACGGTCCGTTACTGTTATTAATAGTTCATATTTATCTGGGTGCTGCAGAGCCATGTACCCCATGAAGCTGAAATGGTATAAATTTGTACTTTTCTTTGTTTCGTATTGGGAAAACGGGAGTCCTTGCTGGCAAAAACTTCACAGTGATATGGCTAATGGCTGATGCAATAACTTAAGCTTACTAATGAGATTTTTGATAACTATATTCACATATTAGCAATGCAGAGAGATGTTTTTGTATAGCTACCGCCCTGGATAAAACTTAGCTAGCAGCTAGCTATTACCCATGTTAAAGATAGCTGTTCAGATATTTGCTAAATTTAGCTCATTGGTTAAAATGAATGCTGTAAAAATCAAAATCACACTTAACTTACCTCTAAATTTTTGAGCCTCCTCCTCTGAAACGTCAATACCTCCTTCCACCACCAACTTTTGTAACAGTTCCTCCGTTGACAGACCCCTGAGCGCCATGCTTAACTTCCCATCCTTTGACCTCAGCACTGGAGTCTGAGCCAGCAGCGTCTTTGGCCTTTAGCCTGTGGTATTAATGCGCCGCTGTTGCTTGGCAACCATTTTGCTGTATTGGGGAACTATATTGCTTGGCGCATTTTATGTTGCTGTGTGATTATTGACTTTACAAGAACTCCGTTTAACTCAACTTTATTCATATAGCACCTTTCATACAAATATACAGCCCAAAGTGCTTCACAAAGCAGGAAACCTCTCAAATAGTGTGATAGTGTCAGCATGGTGTAAAAGTGTGCTTGAACCCGTAATTAAAGATAATAAAAGCAAAATACACAACAGTAAGTAAAATCTTGAAGGATAAATATAATAAAACAAGATCATGTTAAAAATTATGAGTAAAAGTTAATAAAAAGATGCTAATAATTAATAAATGAATAACTAAATAAATTTATTTATTTAATCATCATTATTATTATTATTATTATTATTATTATTATTATTATTATTATTATTTTTAATAATATTAATAATAATAATGATAATAATGACTCTAAATGCCTAAACTATAATTATACTACTATTAGTATTAGAAGTACTACTGATAATAGTTATTGTCTATGAGCTACACACATTTTTCAATGCTGCAGGTACCCTTAGGGTTGAAATGGTACAAAGTTGTACTTTACATCACTTTGAACCCTTTCTGATCGTCTGAAGGTACACTTCTGGCCTCTTAAAGACCAATATTGTACTTTTGAGAGAGCATTCTTAACAAATGTACCTATAGGTACAGAAATGTTATTGTCTCGTACCTCTATTTTTGAGTGTGTACCGGCTATTAAGTTACAATCTTATTAACGTTACCGTGTAAAAAAAATGGCTCTGACCTAGTTAGGAGATCACTCGTTTCTTTATTCATACAATACTTCCCCGTGGTTATATAGCACTTAAATAACAATAAAAATGTTGTTTAATTCGAGTGAAATGTATAAATATAGGCTATATATTACTTACGTTCTTTGATCTCTGACTATCACCAACGGAGCTAGCTGTCAATCAAACTACTGAGCTGTCAGTCAAACTATAGTTTGATTGGTGAGTCTTTTTTTTTTTTTTTTTTTTGTTAAGAAAAACAGTCCAAATGCTTTGATTTTAGCCTCTAACCTGTGAATAATTTTTAGTTACTGAAGTCTGTAGTGTAATATTTTTATGACTAAATCAAGTAAAGGTCTCTACTATGCATAAATTGATTAAGGTTGAATGTAATCATGTAACGATCAGATAGACATTATATTTTGCAGAAGCTGATTAAGTTTAATGATTGAGTTGTGTGACAGTATATAACCATGAAAGTGAATCATTGTTGTAACCACACACCTGATTAAGACACAGCACATTTGTATGAGTTAAAGCACACACACATACAACACTATGCATCACCTGAAAATGTAACAAAAGACACACACACTCAAAGGTCTGTAAGGTCTGTGTAATGTGCGAGCTCAGGGATCAAATTAAAGAAAAATCCCGGAGCTCACATGTCTTTTAAAAAATAGAGTGTTCAGCGGTTCGAATCTATTGGAAGAAAGTTTGGTACTTTCCAGAGGCCCTGAGGTCAACTTTGGACAAAGGCCAGATTGGTTGCTACCATTAGATCATGGCAAAGGCAGAATTGGACAAAAAAGGAAAGGTTATCTACCAATAGAATTCCGCGTGGGATGGTTTAAGGAAAAGAGGTGGAGATTCTGTTGAATCTCCACAAGCTTAAAAGAGAGTGTTCAGTCGTGAGTCTTCAGTCTTATCCCGGGGTTTGACTCACGAGTTGATGTGTTATTGCTATTGTGGCACATTAAACTCACGTTGCACCTGATTCTTCGAGACTCCAGTGTATTTTTGAGTATCCTTGATTTCCTGTCTGCTGCACCTACAATCTTACAGCCAATCAGTGTACAAATATAAAAGAAGCAGTGAGACAAGCAGCCAAGAGCCAACTGGCCCTATAGGCTCTCTGCAGAGTCAGACACCACAAGTCCTCAAAGACAGTGCATTGAAGATTTTTTGGGTTATGAATAAACCAAGATTTAGGATACAGTATTTTATGAAGCAAAAAAACTAATTTAATTAATCAAGAAAGTAATCAATAAAATTGATGATGAAAACTATTGTTAGTTGCTAGTTACTGTAAGCTAATGTCGGCTAACGGTTTCTTTTCATTATGGACAATGTTCCGCTGCTGGTACCGGCTATTACAATCTTATTACCGTGTAAAAAAAATTGCTCTGACCTAGTTAGGAGACCACTCATTTCTGTATTATATTCATACAATACTTCCCCGTGGTTATATAGCACTTAAGTAATCACAAAAATGTTGTTTAATTCGAGTGAAATGTATAAATATAGGCTATATATTACTTACGTTCTCTGATCTCGCGACTATCACCGACGGAGCTAGTTGTCAATCAAACTACTGAGCTGTCAGTCAAACTATAGTTTGATTGGCTGC
This sequence comes from Epinephelus cyanopodus, assembly GCA_026686955.1. Lineage (NCBI taxonomy): Eukaryota > Metazoa > Chordata > Actinopteri > Perciformes > Serranidae > Epinephelus > Epinephelus cyanopodus. Next base: position 41,479,860 of record CM048929.1, read on the forward strand.
TCAGTATAGTCAGCTGCCAATCAAACTGCAGCGGCAGGGTCTCGAGCGCACGACCGTTGCTGGGCTAAATCATTGATTTTTTTTCTGACGAGTCAGAAACGACTCCTGTTAAAGACATGGATGAGGCTGCAGCGCGTCTGCGCTCAGAGCATCATACCGTGATAAAGTGAAAGGAATAAAGATAAAATGATAGGCTAACCCTTTTATTTTATTATTGTTATCTTATTATGCCAACTGAAGAATTACATTTTTTTTATTTGGGTGTTTTAGCTCTTTTAGGCGTCAAGAACATTAGACATCAAAACGCTTTTAGTGCGCGTTGGCCATTTAAAACAATGACTGTACTTCAAAACGCGCACGTCAGAAGCTTTCAGTGCGTTTGGGCTTTAGTAATGCGCTCTGTTCATCCAGACACAGTTTTAGTTGTGTTTAAGGCCAAAATTATGGTTTTCAAATGGACAGTTTTAGTATTGCGCACATCAAGCTTTCATGCCCAGATCCTAACTAGGTTAAAATTAATTTCATGTAAAACAATGATACTATTGTATATTGTGACTTTATTTATTTATGTATTTATAAGACAATTAATACCAATAAGTGAGCAAAAGTTGAAATGTATCAACTTTTGAAAAATTCTCAGTTCTGGGTTAGGTGATAATTGATATGTTTGACCTACAGTATCTAGCTGCAGCATCTAGGTACAGTCTTTTTAAAATTATTTGAATATCATAGCATACATACTCAGAATTGAACATATATGTTCAGTTGTATTTTGAAACCATTAATTCACATCACAACATCAAGCTAATTGTAAGCTACTTTAATATAAAATATGTTTGAAAAAATATAAAATAAAAAGTATTTTTTAAACAAAAAATGTTTAGGAACCTCTTAAGATTAAATTAATAAAAAGTTTAAAAAGTGTCTCTCACAACTCTTGTTTACAGAAAATGCAGCTTTGAGACGGTCCTCAGCACCAGGAAGAATTCAACTCAACACAATCGTTGGATGCTTCCTGCTGTTTCATCTGCCAAATGTGGGAACTCCTCAACTAATTCTCTGTGCTCCATTATGAAAAAATAAGTACCATGTAGACCTACCCGGAACTGAACAGTAGTATTTTACTTAATGAGTAAAACAACTTGAAACAACTACCCCAACTTTAGGCCTATTGGAAGATTAATTAGAGCAGCGCACCGCACCCGGTCGACTCTAGAAAGGAACCTCAGCATAGACGTCGGAACTAGGGGTGCGGCCTCAGGGTAAATGAGTGGATGTGGGTTCACCGGAACTGACTCCCCTCCCACGAGAGGGACTTGGAGCTTAGATAGGGCTCAAAAATCCAGCCCGATCCGGTCCGAGCCCGTGCACGTATGCCCGGGACGGAATCATGGGCCCGAGACCGATATAAACCCGACATTTTTCAATAAGTTGTCTGCCATAATTAAGAGTATTAAACCACTGTTATTTGAATGACAGAAATATAGGATCTTCATGAATGGCGCAACACAAGCATTTAGGATCCAGGTGGCGAAGGGCTGTGCGTGCACAATGTTCCAACAGGGCACAGCCCTCCATTCCAAAACACATTGTTTTTTATTGAAAATATGACACTGTCTTCATTTATTATGTAGGCCTATAATTCCTCTAGCTGGAAACACATTTAAAGAGTCTTTTTACGTGCGCTGTCCGTGGTGCTGAAATCCCCGCTGCTGCTGACAGCAGATCGGGGGAGAGAAAAGACATTTCTTGCTCTTATCTGTGCTTTCAGAAAATAGTCCCACTGTGTTTGCAGGGCATATCAGGCTGTGTGATTATGCACAAAGATTGGTCTAACGCATTGGAGCAATTTCATACAAATTCAATTCAATTCAATTCAATTCAATTTTATTTATAAAGCCCAATATCACAAATACAATTTGCCTCACAGGGCTTTACAGCATACGACATCCCTCTGTCCTTAAGACCCTCACAGCGGATAAGGAAAACTCCCCCAAAAAAAACCCTTTACCGGGGAAAAAATGGTAGAAACCTCAGGAAGAGCAACTGAGGAGGGATCCCTCTTCCAGGACGGACAGACGTGCAATAGATGTCGTACAGAACAGATCAGCATAACAAATTAACAGTAATCTGTATGACACAATACAGTAATCTGTATGACATCCTCGGTAATGACAGTAGCTTACAACAACATTCATGAAAGTAATAATATTGTCGTTATAGTTCTGGCTACTGTGGTACAATATGTTGAAAGTATATATTAGTATCTGGCAGTATACATGTATGATAATAATCATATGTGTATATAACAATAGAAGTATGACTAATGACTAATGATGGCAGCAGCAGCAGCAGCAGCAGGCATCTGGCAGGACCACGGCAACAGCACAACCACACACGTCACACTATCCAGGCACCGCTGCAGTACAAGTTAACCTGAGAGACAGTGGAGCACAAAGGCTCCGGAGAAGAAGCCGAGTTAGTGACATCCAGAATGGCCGAGTAAACAAGATACAGTAATAGGATACGAGAGAGAGAGAGAGAGAGAGAGAGAGAGAGAAGGTGCCCGGGGGATTATAGGTGGTCCTCCAGCAGACTAGGCCTAAGTCATCTTAACAAGGGGCTGGTACAGGGCAAGCCTGAGCCAGCCTTAACTATAAGCTTTATCAAAGAGGAAAGTCTTAAGTCTAGCCTTAAATGTGGAGACGGTGTCTGCCTCCCGGACCGTAACAGGAAGATGATTCCACAGGAGAGGAGCCTGATAGCTGAAGGCTCTGGCTCCTGATCTACTTTTGGAGACTTTAGGGACCACGAGTAACCCTGAGTTCTCAGAGCGCAGAGTTCTGGTGGGATAATATGGCACTATGAGCTCTCTAAGATATGACGGAGCTTGACCATTTAGAGCTTTATAAATTAACAGTAGGATTTTAAATTCAATTCTGGATTTTACAGGGAGCCAGTACAGAGAAGCTAAAACAAGAGAAATATGATCTCGTTTCTTAGTTCCTGTTAGTACTCGTGCTGCTGCATTCTGAATTAGCTGGAGAGTTTTTAATGATTTACTAGAGCTACCTGATAAGAGAGTTACAGTAATCCAGCCTTGAGGTAACAAAAGCTTGGACCAATTTTTCTGCATCTTTTTGGGTCAGGATAGGCCTAATTTTTGCAATATTATGCAGATGAAAAAATGCAGTCTGTGAGGTTTGTTTTAAATGAGAATTAAAAGACAAATCTTGATCAAATGTTACTCCAAGGTTTCTTTTTTTTTTTTTTTTTTTATTGTGCAATATGACATTACAGTGACAATACAGGACGGACAAACCAGGTGTGAAAAACAAACAACAACAACAACAACAATTGTGGTTTTGTGTGTGCGTGTGTGTGTGTGATTTGAGAGTAAGAAAAAAAAACAACAAACAAAAACGGTATTATATATACACAATATATACAATATATATAATAATATTAATATTAATAATAATAATAATAATAATAATAATAGATGTTATAATTGTCAGACAGGCAAACAGAATAATAATAATAATAGAAATGAGTAAACAGAAGGAAGCAAACAAACAAACCAAAAATAAATAAATAAATAAGAAAATTAAAAGAAAGTAGAAGCAAAAAAAAAAAAGCAAAACAGAAATACCACAATGCAAACTTATAATTTTTGCAATAATAATAGTAAGAATAATATCCATAATAATTCAATATTCAATATTAATAAAGATGATAAATAATAATAATATGGAGGGAAGGTGGAGGAGGAGGGGAGGTCTTTAAATTTATGAAATGTCTCAGGTCCCTACCCATCCGCACAGTACCAGCCCGCAGCCCCCAACACCCCCGGACTCCCCCTCCACTCCCGCGTGCCCCGGACTGTATGTGGCACAACACCTTACCCTATACCTAGATGTATATATAGTCGTTATTATTATTATTATTATAATAATTATTATATAATAATAATAATTATTATTATTATTATATAATAATAATAATAATAATTATTATTATTATTATATAATAATAATAATAATAATTATTATTATTATTATTATTATTATTATTATATGATATTATTTTTTATTCAATTTATTTATTTATTTATATATGAGATAGTATTTTAAGAGGTGTGTGCTTTCTAATGTGGTGCATTAAAAAAACGAGGAGAGGGGTTGTCATGAACTGTAATCTGATTTGATTGTGTCCCCTTTCCTCTTCCTAAACTAGTGTGATGTGCATTAAAAAAGGTGGTGTGCCACATGAAAACAGTCCAGGGCAGAGAATTGGGGGGGAGGGGGAAGGCCGGGAGGGGCAAGGAGGTCACAGGCCGTGGCACAACAAGCGTGACCCAGCAGGGACCTGAGTGGTAAGTACTAAGTATAAATATTAGTATTTAACAAAATAATAGTTATAGTAATAATGATGATTATATTAATTAATTACCCCCCCAAAAAAAACAAACAAACAAACAAACAAAAAACAACAACAAAAAAACAAAAACAAAACAACAACAATAATAATAATAACAGCCATAAATAATATTAATATCATCTTAAAACAGAATAATATATGTTGATAATAGAAGTAAACATTTTGCAGTGTCAAACAGAGTACCATGAAAAAAAGAAGAAGAAACAATTAGTCTAGTAGCCAACTAGGTGAACCCGGAAATGTTGAGTACACCAAAGTTTTATTGCAGAAATGTGAAGTATGGGTCCCCAGTATACAGAAACTGCCGGATGCTAATTTGCATATGTTGAGCAATTTGCATAATTAGCATAATTAGCATTATTAGCTTAATCGTCCATTTTGACCACATATTTTGCACTGTATGGCCAATTTCTACAATATGTGAGTGGTTTTAGAGGTTTTAGAGGATGCTGATTTCATTTCTGGCATTTTAAGATTTCAAAATGGTAATTCTATTACATATTTTGATTTATTTAGGCAAATTTTGATTACGTTCAGGCATATTTTTAGGTTATTTTTATGGTAAACACAATAATCTTAAATTTCAGAATCATGAGTGCTCTTGTGAATGTTGATGCATTGTTTTCAGGGTGTAATGAAGCTTAATCTCCTCCTGACACTTTTGAAGATTCAAAATATACGATATTCAAGATATACAATAATCTTTGTTAGGCTGAATGTTATGCATTTCTGGAGGAAAAAGCAATATGGGTATTTGACATAACTTGGATCTTGCAACTGTACGATACATATTAATGGAATATTAATGGGGTAACTCTTTAAGACACCCAATGAGATGACATCACCTAAGCCCATCACCATGTGTGATCAACGAACATGTACAACTATACACTATATACATGCCATACAAGACAGGCCCCGCAAGTCGCTAGGCCACGCCCAAATGGCAGAAGAGCTGCCCAGGTTGGTCCGCAAGTCGCAAGATCCAACGAGGACCCAGTTCAAACTCAGCCAGACGCAAGAGTTAAAACTGAGTCTGGGCAACCCGGGTCAGACCGCCAGATACAAGGCTGACCAAGAGGGCCTCACCTCCGTACCACACAAAGCACACACTGGCTACCACCTTCAGGCAAATTGCTATGCCTCACAATTAATTAACAAAAGGCAGCCTCATCATCTTCACTATCCTCGTCTGTTCTGTCATCGTCTTCTCCAGACCCTTCATCCCTCTCTTTGTGTTCTTGGTGTTGTGTGAGTATGTTGCAGCATATACCATGTTGCCTTTGCAGGAACAATAACTGGTATATGACTGTAGCTCATGTCAAGCAGCTTGAGTGATGTGTCCAGGTATGTAATGGTACGGAGCACTGTATCAGGATGAGCAGGAGGTGAGTCGAGCAATGGTCCAAAGACACTTAGTCTTCATTTTAGACACACCTTCATCACTGTGACGATCTTGCACAACATTGTAGGCCGACCAGTCCAGGGGAAGAGGAGTAGAATGGAGCTGACAGAGCCAAGCAGCATCCCTCCTTTGTGCTCTAGAAATCCTCTCTTGGATGCTCGCTTGGACAGTAGCTGTTCTTGGCACTTCTTTCAGAGCGGGTGGAGTCAGCCTCTTAGGGCCTGTATAATGTTCAATGGCGAGACTGCTGTTAGCTACCAGACAGAATTTCTCAGCTTGGAGCTTTGTCAGACGAGGTACTTTTAGCGATGTAATCCCACCGCCTAGAGTCACCACTCCAGGGTCCAGGATCCCTGCAGGATTTTGCACAAACTGAGTGGCCATGGCATGTGTTGTGCGGCAGCCATTGGGTGTGAAGACGACAAGATCAAAATTATCACCCCAACTGTGAATAGGGCCAGTGCACCTCTACAGTCCTAATACCCGCAGGTACTTATCTGCATCATCTGAGGCATATTTAGCAGCTGACTTCCGGAACCGAAGGACCTCATCATATGTTGCAACAAGACCATGCTCATTTAGGTTCCGAACCAGTTCTGAACTACCATGCTTATGATGAAGTTTTACAGCTAGCCCCAAAGTTGTCTGATTCCAGCTTTTACTGATGTGCTGGATGCATTGAGCAAGTGTCAGTGCTGGTTTGGTCACCGTTTCTTCCCTGGACACAAGACTGGAGACAAGTCTTAGGAGAGTTGGACTTGTATCTTGAATGACCCTTTCATGTCTAAAGCTGCCAAGGTTGTATTCACGAGGCAAGGGAATATTCTGGACCTCTGCCCGCACTTTTCTGACAACCTTGTTGACATCATCATCATCGTCATTGGAGAGGCCAGTTTGTCCTACTAATTTGAGTGATTTACCAGTGTACTGCCTAAAGCCAACAATCGTCTGGCATCCTTCAACTCTCACTACAATAACGGCATCACCATAATAATCACACAGGTTGGCTAGCATTTGCTTCTGGCACAAACTCCCAGAATTAGCTACAAAAACATCATATAATTCGGAAACAGTCCAAGTCACTGACTTGTTCGCACTCATGTGGTCTATGACCGAAGCTAGGCAGCTGTCAATTGGTTTACTAGCAGTTGCATTTGAGTCAATAGGTACCTTCCTGAAAGCATTGTAACACTTGGAGTGATACTGAGCATCAGCTGCAGGAAGGTCCATGACGCCATTCACCCGTTGCTTCACAACTTCTGCCCAATCATCCTGCCGTTCATCACACTTAGACAAAATCACATCTTTGAAGGATGGAAGGCCTGGCCTATCTAAAGTCTGACATTTTTTAACTGGATTCCACCTGTTAGGATTTTTAGAGTCTTTTTCTTCACAAATAAGACCACAGAACAAGCACTGTTTTGAATACTCAAAGGCAGAGAGTTGAGAGCGAATGATTCGCTTTCCAGGCTGACTCTGACATGAGTCTGACTTGCGTTTGCTCACATTTCTAGAGCGAGAAGTATATGAGCTGTAGCAATATTTGTGACACAGCACAGAAGCTGATGAAGCACCATCAGTAGCAATAATGTTTGACAAAGTCTCATGTATGGCTGTGTCTCCGAGCTCCTCGCTCTTAATTAGCAGAGTAGCGATTCCTTTGGATCCAGATATTTTAAAGTCCCTATCTTTGCCACTGCATGGTGCAAACAGACACTTTTTTCCCGACATTTCGACCTGATCAAACCATCTCTCTTTTGTTTGAAAGTACTTAACCGTAGAGACGAATGGTTAAATAATCCTCCACAACAACTTGAGAAAGCAGCAACAACACACTGAATATCGACTGTTTTTAATCCTTTCCTTATCAACCACAAGAAGTCTGAATTTTTAACAAAGAAATAATGGTAACTAATTTTAGAACACCAGATTCACCCACAAAATGGATCTGACTAGAAATTCACAATGTATTGAATAATACTGTCATTATAACTCTGTCCACTTTGTCCACTTTTTATCTTAATGTGAAAACATAAGTAATGTCAACATTAAATCCCTTGACTGACTTTTGTATGAATATTAAGGTGATATATAAAGAAAAAAAATTTGCAAGGTGAATTTCGACATGAAAGTCAACATGACTTGAAAGTCAACACTTCGACACTCAAATTGTCAAGAGTAAAAATATCATTCCAACTTAAATCTCAACATGGCGGAATTTATTTCAACATGTTGAGATTAAAATAGAAATGAAACATGAAAATAACCTAAAATTTTGGCCGAGATTAATAAAAAATGTGTCTAAATTTATCCAAATTTGTTATAGAATTACCATTTTGAAATCTTAAAATGCCAGAAATGAAATCAGCATCCTCTAAAACCTCTAAAACCACTCACATATTGTAGAAATTGGCCATACAGTGCAAAATATGTGGTCAAAATGGACGATTAAGCTAATAATGCTAATTATGCTAATTATGCAAATTGCTCAACATATGCAAATTAGCATCCGGCAGTTTCTGTATACTGGGGACCCATACTTCACATTTCTGCAATAAAACTTTGGTGTACTCAACATTTCCGGGTTCACAATGGGGCTCTATGGGCTGGCTACTAGACTAAATATATAAATAGTGATCACAATAACAAGGAGCTGTAGTCATTGATATGATAATAGCTTGCTGTAGGTGATGATTGTAAGAAAGTGATGAATGGTTGCCAGATATTGTCATGATTATTGTCAGAGGAGTTTGTATTTTCTAGGGAGATATAGTCTATAATAACAATTTGTATATATGTGTCCAGTGGCTATTGGTCGTCAGGAAAAAGAAGAAAGATAAAAATAAATAAATAAATAAAATAAATAAATAAATATATGAGTGGGTAGTAATTACTAAGGATGGTAATGGAGGTGTCAGAGAACTGAGGTGGTTGATGTGACTGGTTTGTGGCAGATTATGATTGTAAAAAAGTGATGAATGATTGCCAGGTAGGGTTATGATTATTGTCAGGGGAGTTTGTATTTTCTAAGGAGATGTAGTCTGTGAGCAGGTTTTTCCAGTGTATGATGTGTATGGAGTTCTGAGACTTCCAGTTCATGAGGATAGTTTTCCTGGCGACAGTCAGCGCCACTAGAAGTGAACGGGTGTGTGTTTTGTCAAGTTTTAATGTGGATAGGTCTCCTAATAAACAGAGGGAAGGGGAAAGTGGGATGTGGCAGCCCATGATCTGGGATAATGTGTCTGTACTGTTTCTCCAGAAGTGGTGAACAGGTGTGCAGTGCCAAGTTGCATGAATGTAGGTATCGGTGCAGTTTAGTGAGCAGTGTGAACAGTTTCCAGATGATGAGAAGCCCATTTTTTGCATTTTGTGTCCAGTCAGATGAGTTCTATGGAGGATTTTGTATTGTATGAGTTGTAAATTGGCATTTGTTGTCATGAAGAAAATGTTCTGGCAGATTTGGGGCCAGAAGTCGGCGTCAGGAGCAATGGAGAGATCAGTTTCCCATTTTTCTGAAGGTATGGAGGGTGATGTATCGGCCTGTGATAATAATTTGTATATTTTAGATAAAAGTTTTTTTGAGGAAGTAATGTTAATGAATGTAGAAACTGAAGGAGGGAGGTCTAAGTTTATATTCTTGTTTTTCATTGTTGATTGGATGGATGATGAAACCTGTAGATATTGTAGAAACTGATGGCTCCTGATGCCGAACTTCCGGACCAGGAGGGGAAATGAAACCAGGATGTTATTGTTGAAGATGTGTTTTAGGTGAGTAATCCCTTTATCTACCCAAGTGCTGAAGTATAGTGATTGTTTGTTGCTGATGAAGTCCGGGTTGTGCCAGATCTGGGTGAGAAGTGAAGGTGCCAGAGTGGAGTTAGTAATGGTGTAGAATTTCCACCAGGCTGTCAGGGCCGATGATATTGTGGGATTTTGGAAACAGGGGTGTTTTTTGATAGTTTGACTAAGAAATGGTAAATCTGAAATATGGATGTCTTTGCTAACTGATTATTCTATGTCTAACCAAGTGCTATCTGACTGAGTGGGGTGGGTCCATTTGTAGATGTATTGAAGTTGATTTGCTAATGAGTAATAATGAAAATTTGGAGCATTGAGTCCGCCTAATCTTTTTGATTTTTGAAGAGTGGCCTGTTTGATTCGTGGGGGTTTATTTTTCCAGTGAAATTTGTTGATGGATGAATCGAGGGAATGAAACCAGGTGAGAGGTGGATGAGTGGGGATCATTGAGAGGAGATAATTGATTTTGGGAAGGATTGTCATTTTAACTGTTGCTATTCTGCCTAGAATGGATAGTGGGAAGTTCATCCATCGTTGGAGATCGTCATGAATTGTTTTTGTAATGGAGTGAAATTCAAGTTGATCAACTCTGACAGCCTAAATAAGTGATGTGACTTGTGCAAAAGGGGATGGGTGTTGTAAGGGCTGCCACATCCAGACTGTTGGTGTTTAATGGGAGTATGGAGGATTTGTTCCAGTTTATTGAGTAGTCAGAGAGAAGGGAGAATGATTTGATGACTCTGATTACTTCTTGTAGTGATGATTGTGGATTCTCAATAAAAAGTAATATATCATCTGCATAGAGGCTGATTTTATGGTGCATGTTGGGGGTTTGGATTCCTGTAATGAGGGGGTCCTGACGGATGGCTGCTGCTAGGGGTTCAATGAAAATGGTGAACAGAGAGGGAGAGAGTGGGCAACCTTGCCTGGTCCCCCTGTGAAGAGTGAAGCTTTGTGAGGTTTGTCCGTTAGTAATAACTGTGGCTGTAGGTGAGGTGTAAAGTGTTCTAACCCAGTTAATAAATGATTCCCCAAAGCCAAAACTGTAGGGTGTGGATGAGGAATGACCAGTTAACTCTGTCAAAGGCTTTTTCTGCATCTAAGGTGGCTATGATTGAATTATGGTTATGTGTGGCTGAGTGGTGCATTATATTGAATAGTCTGCGTGTGTTATTGGATGAGTTTCTTCCTTTGATAAATCCTGTTTGGTCCGGGTGAATAATGGATGGAATTATTTTTTCTAATCTATGGGAGAGTGCTTTGGTGATAATTTTTATGTCGACGTTGAGGAGTGAAATGGGATGGTAACTTGAAGGCAGGGTGGGGTCTTTGTTTGGTTTGAGAAGGAGTGAGATGGATGCTGTATTCATGTTGGGTGGAAGTCTGGAGTTTTGTTGTATTTCGGTTAACATTCTATGGAAAAGTGGAGCTAAGATGGACCAGAAGTGTTTGTAGAACTCAGCAGGGAAGCCATCAGGACCGGGTGCTTTATTGTTAGGCATTCTATTGAGGGCAGATTGGATTTCTTCAGTAGATAGGGGTGTGTCTAATGTGTTTTTTTGTTCAGGGGAGAGTTGGGGTAAGTTGAGGCTGGTGAGAAATGGTCTGATGTCTTCTTCCTTAGGGTTATTATCTGAGGAGTACAGGTTGGCATAAAATTCTCTGAATATTTGATTTATTTCGTCGGGTGAGTTTGTTGACTTCCCTGCTGAGTTCATGATGGTGGAGATTGTGGATTTTTCTTTATTTCTTTTGATTTGGTTTGCGAGATATTTACTGGATTTGTTATTGTGATGGAAGGTGTAGTGGAAAAAACTCGAGGTCCAGAGGTTGTCCAACTGGCTTCTGATGACTTCAAAACTGTTTCTTTTAGTAAATTAGGTTCAGTTAACTGATACTCAAATGAACACTTAGAAACACACTGGAGGCGAAGAAATCAGGTACAATCGAGTTTAATGTGCTCGCAGGCAACAAACACATACAAACTCTTGAGGCACGCTCCGGAACGTGACTGTCGTTCAGTCCTTGTGCTCTGTTTTTTAAGCTGGAGGGGTAGTAGGCATCAACAACAGGTGTTTGGCCTTGACATTAATGTTGTTTTCCATTATCACTGTGCTTTTTCAAAAACATGCAGATATAATCATTCAGGGGAACTCCTTGCATCTTATTTGTCACAATATCCTTCAAAACATGCGAGTGTGTAGTCACTCAAGGGAACTCCCTGCTTCTTATTTGTCACAATGTTTTTGATTTCGGGCACACCTGTTTTTAAAGGTATGTGAGACCCGTGAGACCCAAGGATTTTGTACTTATCCCTGATACAGTTTTAACCTTGTGTGTGTATGTGTATGTGTGTGCGTGTGTGTGTGTGTGTGGGTGTGTTGTAGTCAGTACATCTGTGTGTGTGTGTGTGAGTGTATGTGTGTTCTAGTCAGTAATACATTTGTGTGCTCTCAGTACCTAGGCTTGAGTGAAGTGTTTCTATCATGCAGGAATACATAACACATTTCTATATGAGCTGAGTTTTCAGTCTTAATCAACTTAAGCAAGATAAAGCATTTACCTGATTAATGAATACATTTATCAATGAACATAGTTACTTGATTAATGAATATTCTTCTGATTGGTAATTAAATCTTACACTACAAAGGTTTCCTGTCGAAGTCTATTGATCATGAAGTTAGTTTTCTTGTTCAGGATTTCATTTATTTCTAGTTTATATTGTCTTAATTTCTTCTCGTTTTCTTCTGTTGGGTTGGTTGCATTGACAGTTTCTAGCTGTTTGATTTCTTCTTGTAATTCAGATTCTTGTTTGTTTTCTTTCTTTTTCTTATAGGCTGAATATGAAATGATAATTCCTCTGATGACGGCTTTACCTGTTTCCCATAGAAGTGTGGGGGATGGCTTTGGGGAATCATTTATTTCCAGGAAGGATGCCCACTCTCTTTTGATGAGGTCGTTAAATTCAGGATCTTTCAGGAGGGATGTGTTAAAGCGCCATCTGGTGACTGGTTTGTGTGGTCTTGGTGGGTTCCATTTGAATGATACTGGGGCATGGTCACTGATGATGATGGGGTGGATTTGATGATCAAAGATATTTGGGATGATTGAATTACTGGTAAGGAAGAAATCAATCCGTGAATATGAATGATGAACTGATGAAAAAAAAGAGAAATTCTCTTACAGTTGGGTGTTGTAAGCGCCAACTGTCGCCAAGACCAAAATCACTCATGAACTGGATTATTGTGGATTACCAGGTGCGTGTATTGCTAGATGTGTTGGATCTGTCTATTGATGGGTTTATTACTGTATTAAAGTCGCCGCCAATTATTATTGGGGAGTCAGAAAAGTTGGATATGGATGAAAAGAAGTTATGGAAAAAAGACGGGTCATCAGTGTTTGGGCCATATAGATTACCAATTGTCAGTGGGCTATTGTTGATTGATATGTTGATGATGATAAAACGTCCTTCTGGGTCTGTGATGGTGGTATTATGGATAAATGATATTGATTTACTGATTAAAATACAAACTCCTCTTTGTTTTTTGTTGAAATGTGATGAAAATGAGTGAGTAAACTGAGATGATTGTAATTTGATGTCTGATTCTGAGAGATGTGTTTCCTGTAGTGAACAAATATCTGCATGAAGTGAGGTGAGATGATTAAATACTTTACTTTTCTTAGCCTGAGTACCAGTGCCACGGCTATTCCAAGAAACAAATTTTATTGCTGACATGTTGGGTGACTGTTATCAAAAGGAGAGGGATTCAATATGTTGAGTGACTGTTTGTGTGTGTGTGTGTGTGTGTGTGTGTGTGTGTGTGTTGCAGGTGTGTGTGTAGGTGTGTGTATCCGAGTGTGTATGGGTCTGTGAGGGAGTGGCTTGCAGGGCTAGACATGTGATTACAAAACAAAAAAGGGACATATACAGTAAGGTTTACACACATAAAACGGGAAACAAAACACAAACACTTAACAATAAAGAACATAGAGAGCGCAGCGTATCAGAGCGCATACTGTGCAGAGCGAGACGTTGGTGCGTGACTGTTTACGATTGTCCTTATGAGTTATTGTTTACACGAGAGAGGGGGGCTAGTATAACCGGGGGGATGTGCCAAACACACTGTCGTTTATGTAAAGTTTGTCCACTGAGATGACTGCTTTCTTTCCTTCTGAGATCATTTGTTTGCGGATGGGGAAGAGTTTTTTGCGCCTGTCCATGATTTCTTTCGGGTATTGATCGTTTAGTCCATAGTCCGTGCCTTTAAGCTGTTTTCCTTGATGTCTGACCAGTTCTTTCTGTTTAAAGTGTTCAAATTTGGCGACAATCGGGCGGGGTCTGTTGTTAGTGGTGTTTTTCTGTCCTAAACGGTGAACGCGGTGAAATGTGATGTTGTTGACTGTGTCTGTGGGAAGTTTGAGCTGGAGTTTCATGAAGTCCTTTACTGATTTCTCTGGGTCGTCTGTGATGTGTTCAGGGATGCCGGAAAAAAACCAAGTTATCTCTCATACTGCGTGCTTGTAAATCCAGAATTGTTTCCTTCATTGTTTTTATTTTCGGCGGTGACGGTGGTGAGCTGGGTTGTAACAGAGGTGAGCTGGTCGGTGATGGTGTTGACGGTTTTATGGAGGGTTTTGTTTTCCTTGGCGAGTTGTTCGATCTGTTTGCGGCTGTATTCTAAGCTTTGACGGAGTGACTGGAATTCTTTGTGTAAAACTTCGATGAGTGCGATTCTGGTGTCGAGTCCGGAGAGTTTTTGATTTATGGAGATTAAAATGTCGCTTACCTCTGAATGATGGAGTGGGTTCGGGGATGAGGATGGAGATGTGTATGTGCTGGGTAGGGAACCTGAACGGGGTCTTTTGTAGGCTGGAGAGAAGCTGGATTTTCCGGGGGTGAGTGAAGTGGCCGCGTTCATTGTGCAGTATGTGGTGAAGTAGTGGTCGATGTAGTTCTCTAAAGGGTCCAGTTCGATGAATGAATGAGGTAGTCCGTTAGTAGAGATGGAGCTGAGGTTTATGGGGAGTGAGGAAAAAAAAGAGCTTGCAGAGAAAAAAAAAGAAATAATAATTTTAAAGTCCGGAGAGAAAAGTTTGTTCTAGCAGCTGGTCGCCGCCATGTTGAATTGCGCACTGTCCGTCACGTGAGTGCTGCGTTCACAGCGGCATCGTCTTTGTGTTCACAGCCTCAATGACCAAGCCAAGATCCCGCCAAACTCCAAGGTTTCTTACGGTAGTGGTAGAGGCCAGAGCAATGCCATCGAGAGAGACTATGTCATCAGATAAAGAGTCTCTGAGTTGTTTGGGGCCAAGAACAATAACTTCGTTTTTGTCTGAATTTAACATTAGGAAATTCGGATATTTAACATGATAAACTAATTTCAGTTCAACATGGTCATTTGGTTAGAGGATTCAGCTGAAGGAAAATAGTGTTAAATGTCATTAAGATAAAGTATTTGCTTGTTTTGTGGTTAATTATGCACATAATCTGTTTCACCCCATCATGCGGACAGGGACAAACGGCTCAATGCCAGCCTCCGTTTCCTTTCTGATAGTGTCCGTCTCGTTCATTCAAACTTTGTAAACACGATTGGGATTTGTAGGGGACATATGTATGCTGCTCACTATAAAATGTGCTTATTGTAAATGAATGTATCTCTGTGTAGAGAGGGCTTAAAATCTTCATCAGGAGGTCAACAGGAGAGAAGGTCCACTTTTGGAAATGCATGAGAGCCTTAGAGCGCAGACTTTTCTTTTTTTCATTCAAGGTTACAAATAATGCTGTCATAAGAGAACTAAAATGGGTTAATATGACATCTTTATTGTTAAGAAAATGAAAATTTGTTAATAAATTATAACTACATGTTATAAAATAACTTCAAATTAAATTCATTGATAAGTGTGCGTGCTTCCCCTGTCTATATATATATATATATATATATATATATATATATATATATAGTACCAGTCAAAAGTTTGGACACACTTTTTCATTCAGGTTAATGGGAATGTGTGTTGACTGGTACTAAAGCCTAGCCTATATATATATATTGCTTTTCGTATCTAACACTGGAATTTCCGAGTGCCAATCTAACTGGACAGCAAACTGGCAGCTGTCGTTGCTAATAGATGTTTTTCACAGCAGCCTTGTTCATATGAAATAGTAAACAAAAGACAGGCGTTACCACTGATATTAATTAAGGCTCAGTTTCATTCAGTTCAAACAGACTCAGGGTGCTGCTGTTGTGCATATTGGCTCACTGGAAAAGCTCTGCTATGGTCAGTGGAGCTGGAGCTTAATTAGTGTCATTGTAACACCTGTGTTTGAAAGCTGTCCGCCTTACAGTGTTTATGAGTGTTTGTCATTCTACTGAGTAGTAGTTCAGTTCAGTGAGTGTGTAACCCTGCTCAGTATGAAGCAGAGACCTAGAAGAATAGATAACTGCTGTTAGTTAGCATGTTAACTAATAAAACACCAATTGACAGAGACAAACGTCTGTGGGAGCTAACTAACTAGCTGCCTAGCATAGCTTGACTTGTTTCAGGTCAATATTCTGTCAATCTTTGATGGATTAAATGGAATACATTGATAAATGACTTGTTGGCAAGCTTATACCGCATAAACAGTAACATAACTGCTGTAACAGTCACCTATGTCCCCCCTGCTCCTCTGTGTGTATGAATGTAGCCCAGTAAAGCATAGAGCACAGGAGAGAGAGGAGGGAAGACAGTGTGACAGTAAATATATACATAAAAAATAAATCAATAAATAAATAAATCAGACAGTTTATATTCAGTATGCTTAAGCATTAAGTGTTAGGTAAGCACTAAGGTATATATAGGCAAATTATCTTTCTTGTATAAACTGTCACTTATGTACTTACGGTTTATTAATTATATCTCACGTGATGGTGTTCCTATTTGACAATTATTAGCCAATAGCTTTATCATGTAAAGGTTGTTGGTTATGTGTGAACTTTTGCTTAATGTAGTGTGTGTAGAAGTGCCTAGAATTTGAATATTTATTATGGAAGTACTTTCTTGCAAACCTATGGATAAAAGCAGTCATAACTGGTGCTGCTTAGTTTGAGCAGACCATACACACAGATAGACTGAGATACATAAGATCAGACTAATATATTGTTTCCTCTTCTAGACAAAGAGAAGTACCTTTGGAGGCTGCGCTTGATTGGTGAGTGAAGTAAAATCTGAACTGAAAGTGACAACAGAGTACATTACTTGACTGTGGACTGTGTTTAGCTCTCTTAAATGTAGTACAAAGCAACACCAATAATAAATAATTAATAATAATAATAATAACGTTAGTATTAATAGAAAAAAATCACACAAAAGTTTGACTGTGCCTGATGCTTGCTGCCAACTAGTTTCCCCATACCAATTTGTTAATTATTAATATCAGGAAATCTATCATTGATGAGAGAGAAGAACAAAATGGCTGACATTAAAAATGGCAGTAGGCAGCCATGTATATTAGACTTAAGCAAGACATTCAGTTAAACCAATCACAATCAGCTTTGACAATTTCCGCCCAGCAACTGTGGGTGGGCATGTATCCACTGTGTAGGCAAGATGTGCATTTCATGAAAATATGCCTCTGGAACTTCTGCCTCTGAGTGACAGGCTGCAAGTCCCACAGCCAAACCAAACACATGTTGAGCAAGAAGAGAAGACTGTAAACACAGCCATTTAAATTTTATTCTTGTGATGCCAAATATGTGGTAACACGGATGATGTAAAGAACTGGGGTCATCTGCTTTTCTCAAGAGGGTCTGAATTTGAGTTAACAGGGGAGTGAATGGGGCAATTGGTTGGAAAACTTGTCCTTTTTGACCTTGCTGAGCCAAAACTGTAAGTCTGTTTCCCTCTGTGGCCACATGTCTGCAACCGGCACTGCTTTTCCTACGATTTGATGTATAAATTGTGTACATGGAGTTAATTTACACTAAACTTTCGGACAGCACTACAAAATGGCAAACACACTATTTAGTGCACTATTTAGTGAGTAAGGAGTGATTTTGGACACAGCCATGGTTATTAGACTTAGAGCCAGACAGATTGATAAGATTCACACTGTCTTATCTGAAATATACTTAAGGGTTTTTTTTATAGTCAGACAGACAAGGTGTAGGGTGATGTAGTTTACCTGTTTGACAGTTTCGACTGCTATTCCAGTCTTCCTCTGAGTCAAGCAGGTAAACTACATCACCCTACACCTTGTCTGTCTGACTATAAGAAAAACCTTAATATGTTAAAGTCAGACATTCAATGCATTTGGCCAATCACAGCCAGCAAAGTCAGGTTTTTCACTAAACCTGGGGTCTGTTTCACAAAGCAGGTTTAGTGAAAACTCAGAGTCTGTTCACCCGGAAATGAGGGAAACTCTGAGTTTTGCATTTCAAAAAGGGAGGTAACTCAAACCAGAGAAAGAGGGGTAACTCTAGCCTGTTTCAGAGAAAGAGAGGTAACTTAAGCTCTCGGTCAGTTACCGCAGTAACAGACTCTATGAACCTAACCTGGTCGGGACCAGGTTTTTCCTCAATGAACCTCGAGTTTTCTCTCTATCTCCGCCCTCTTTCAGAGCCACACACTCCATTTGATTTCCTCATTCATTCAGTCAGCAAGCGAGTTTTGGTGTAGCGTAGTTCTGCCATCTGTCATTTAAAAAAATCATTCAAAAAATCAGAGTCAGTGTATTAGAAGTCCATTAGGCACAGTAGGTGGCAACTTTTTTCACTTAACATGGCATGTCCTTTTGATAATGCTGCACCTTCATCCACGGGATCGTGGATGAAGGTGCAGCATTACTGCGCAGATAATTAAATATTCGTGCTTACATCTGCACCAGTCGTAGTCATGCTCTTTCATCCCAGCAGATAGTGTGTGTTGCGCTGCGTTTCTTTGCAAATGGAAGTTTGTACAATGTCGGAGATGCTGAGCACTTGAGTAAGGCAACTGTATGCAGGGCGGTCAGAAAAGTGTGCTCGTTTTACAGGCATCTGCCTTCTTTCTGCTGGCTGCCGAAGTCTGTGTTAGTTTAAATAGGCCTAATTATTTAACAGAACGTGATATAGATGAGAAGACATTTAGCTATGTGTGTGAAAACAGCATTAAGTTGGGGATAAAACAACTGCACAGTCAAACAGCCACTTAATATTTACTTTACAATGTAAACGTGATCAAAATGAGTACCCCCATGAGATTATGCAGAGGTCTTACCTGTTTGAACAATGTTTTATATTTTATCCTAAACTGCTGCCAAGTGCGCTTCTCCCCTGCGGGATTGCACCTAAATGAAATAAATTAATAGGCTACCATTCAAGCAGTTTTCCCCTGTAATATTATTGTGATTGCAAAGCCTACATTTAAACTTACGCACTCCTTTATGAAAACGTGTGCAAACTCGCCGTATGAGCGCATTAAGATTTCTAATTCTAGTGGGGTGAAAAACGCAGCCCTCCTCTTCCCCGTTGCCATGGTGACTCGTCGAATCGGGGCTCCATTGATGCTGGCTTTTTATAGTTGTAGTGCACGTGCTTAACTCCAGGTGAAACTACTCCGAGTTTCCTATCTCAGAGTAGATCAACTCAGAGTTCAGGATTAGACTCAGAGTTTGTTGAACCTGCTTTGTGAAACGGACCCCTGGAATATATCCCTGGGCTTAGGCTTTGGGTCTCAGATGTTTTTACTGTTTGATCACATTTTGTGAAAATGAACAGGTGGCAAATTTAGGCCTTGGTTAATATTCCGCAGTCATGTTATGTCTATACAAGAAAAATCTGAAAAACAAGTCAGCAGACTAAAGCAGAGCTGAAAACATAGTTAGCATCATCAGTATTATATTGATAATATTATGTTTACATTCACAGGACTGAATAGGAATCATTCGTGCAATTTTCATGATCAATGATTTTAATGAAACTGATGAATGTTTTCTTCTTCACTGTTTACACTTTGCAGAAGAAGGAGATCCTTGGAGTGTGTTTATCTGTGTGTGTGTGTGTAATCCCAATCACCCAACCCCTCTATCCTCTGTCCTGCTCAATCTGTTGGCCCTGCCTTATTTCTCTCTCCCTGTATTTCACGCTCTCGGCTTTGTGGAAGTACCCGGGCCACCATTGAAAAAAACAAACAAAAAAACATTTGAAAAGAGATATCATTGAAAAAATTTTGCAGAAGAACATTTGCAGAAGAACATTTGCAGAAGACTTGACTTTGACGTTGACAGACAAATACCCCCTGTGTGTGGCATGAATGCATTGTGAATATTGACCTTTGAAAGAGAAAGACACCTGTAACACACTATTGTGTGACAGGATCATATTGTGTGACACTGAACTTTGTAACTTGCATATCCTTGGTGTTACCAGTGACAATGCCGAGAAGAGGAATGAGGTCTGCAGCTTTAAAACAGCGCTGGCAGAAGTTTGGTGAGTCTCAACGATCTGTACCTGCTGAACAGTTGGTGAGTTCTCCTCACAGAAGCAGAGTGGTAAATGTTCCTCAACCTTCTCATGCTAATGTTACACATGTGTTAGCATCCCGCAGTCAGATGCATAAAAAATATGCTGATTCCAAAAACAGTCAGTGCACCTGTAACTCTGCCACATTTCTAGCTTTCCTGCATGAGTTGAAAAACCTTCAAAGCGCAGACCTTGATCTTGTTTTAGATCGAGGTCATGCAATGTATGCACTTACTCTGAGTCAGCTCATTGCTGATGGACGACAGGTTCACACACACTTGACTACAGAAGAAATTCCTGAGGTAGTTCTTGGCTACAGACAGCAACACGTAATGGAAAAATGTGATCCAAAGTTTGGCCTGTTCACAGCTCCTCCTTGCGATGACCATGATGGTGACAAACTGAAACTTGCAGACAGACTGCGATGCTTGTCATCAGAGGTGAACTACGCTTTGTTGATTCTGAACTCCCTGTGCATCGCTGTATTCCGAGACCAACAAGGCAGGTATGACTTTTTTGACCCACACTCTAGACGACCCGATGGCTCACCCTTTGGCCCATTTGAGACCTACCAAACTTGTTTTGGCAAAGCTGTCAGTTCATTTACACACATTTGACTGATCTGATAACACATATTGTCACATTTTTCAAAAAGTCAGGAACCAACCCGAAGGCTCAGTATGAGCTATTGCCTGTGATTTTTCACAATGTAGATGAACTTTCTGTGGATGAAAACTTGGCACATGCAAATTCTAATGCAGATGTTACCACAGACCTTAACCCTATGTCCAGTGTTACGCAGGCTGAAAGTGAAACACCTGTACCGTCATGCTCAGTGACACAGAGCCCAGTCTGTGTTGACAGTACACCAGATGTAAATGAACTAATGCATGTTAACACCAGCGAAGGTGCAGTGGAATATCCTATGTCAGACACAACAAAGCATACTAATGAACATGGGCCAGATTTGTCAAAATATTCCAGACAAGAAAAGAGACGGCTTAAAAAAAAGAGCTTTGGCTCTGGGAAAGAAAAAAGTTACACAGGCTTGAAACTGCAACATCTTTACCATCATGCTCAGTTACAGTAGGTTCTGATGTGGACATCACTGTTTCACATATCAGGGAACAAGACCATGAGACTATGTCCAATATTACACAGGCTGAAGTTGAAACATCTTTGCCATCATGCTCAGTTACAGAGTGTATTCCCTGTGCTGACAATACACAAGGTACAAATGAGTTAATGCATGTCAGTAGCAGTGAAGGTACAGTGGCCTATCCTACACTGGACACACCACAACATCACAGTCAACATTTGCCAGACCTATCAAAACTTAGCAAACAGCAAAGATTAAAGTTTAAGAATAGGCTTATGGCTATGGAAAAGAAAATAGCTTCACAGGTTGAAAAAACTAGAAGAATAAAAATTCAAAAAATGGAGAAAAACAGGAAAGAGAGGGAAAAGTATATACTAAAGATCAATTCTGTACCAAACAGAAAAAATCATGTCAATGTTACAGACAAAATGTGCGGAAAAAGAAAGATGTCCTCTATAACCACTCGCTATAAACAAGACTCTAGTTTCCAGCAGAGGCAGAAGCTTTACATAAGAAATCGTTACAGTCAAGATATTGGCTTTCAGCAGGAGCAGAGGACATATGTAAACAAGCATTACAGTCAAGATATTGGCTTCCAGCAGAGGAAAAGGTCAAAATTAAACTATTGTTATCAATCAAATGCCCATTTCAGACAAACTCGAAAGTCTTACATGACCAATCGTTATGCAAATGACTGTGCATTCAGGTCCAAACAAAAAGAAACAATGCGACGACTCATGAGAGACAAATACCGAGCATTTACAATGAGTAATAATGTGCGCTGTGCGTTGAAAATAAGACGAAAGTACAGACAGATAAACAGACATAATCAGACGGATGACAGTCTGATTAGAGAAGCTATAGAGATTTTTCGATCTCAAATCAAAAATGGGCCGACATATGTCTGCACAGTTTGCCATAGAGCACTGTTTCCAAATCAAGTGCGACCCTGCAACAGGTCAAATTATGTTGAACAGCCACATGTTGTTGAAATGTGCCTGACAGGGAGGTTTGTTCATGTTTGCACTGATGAATGTCAAAATTCACAACAGTACACAGTATCAGAGGAGAGAACAAGAGAGTGGATCTGTTTCACTTGCCATGATCACCTTAAGGCTGGTAGTATGCCATCCCTGGCCATGGCTAATAATTTAGAGCTTGCCGATATCCCAACTGAACTGTGTGATTTAAACATATTGGAGAGACATCTCATTGCCAAATGCATAACGTTCACCAAAATTATCCCGCTTCCTAAAGGTGGACAGAGAGCAATCCATGGCAACGTGGTTTGTGTCCCATCCGAAGTGCAAGAGACAGTTACTGCCTTACCCAGACTGAGAAGTGATTCACAAGTCTTGAGAGTAAAGCTAAAGAGACGATTGTCCTATAAAGGTCATCAGCTGTTCCAAACTGTAACCTGGTCTAAACTAGTAAGGGCTCTGCTCAAACTAAAACAGGTTCATCCCCAGTATGCAGACATAACAATCAGAGATGACGCGGAATTGTGTGATCCCACAATTCCCGATGTGGATGAAGAAGACAGTGATGAAGAAGATAAAATGGATGATGATGATTATAATATAGAAGATTTGATGGAAATTGACATGTTTGAAAAAAATGCGCTTTGCGAGGCAGATAGCAATGATAAAAATGACGAACAAAGTATCGACTCAGTCAGTCAATCGAGCCATGACCATGAGCCACAGCCATAGTCAAACAACATGCAACAGGATGGTGACGAACCTAATGGCGGTATTGCTCTCGAATCATGTCTACAGCCAACTGATGTTTCAGAGGAGATCCTAAGTTTTAGTGAGGGAATCTACTCTGTTGCCCCTGCTGAAGGAAACAAACCTGTAAGCTTTTTCAAAACACCTAACCTTGAGGCGATGGCTTTCCCATTTCAGTTTCCCACAGGTCAAAACACACTCGATGAAGACAGGCCTAAGAAATTAACTCCTTGCAGTTATTTCAAAACTAGACTCTGCTGTGTGGATGAACGTTTTGCTCGAGATCCAAACTACTTGTTCTTTGCCCAGTTTGTAACAGAAACATCAGGCAAAGTCTAGCATGAGAATACAATTACGAAAAGGAAGACCTTTCACCCGAGATGGTCGCAAAATTACCAATGCAATGTTGCAAGACAGACATGAGGTCGAAAGGCTAGTTCGTAATAAAGACGCAGTGCGATTTATGACAACACTGAGAGGCACGCCAGCGTATTGGCAAAAAACCACAAAAGATCTCTTTGCTATGATTAGACAACTAGGAACTCCTACGTTCTTTTGCACATTTTCTGCCGCTGAAATGCACTGGAAAGAAGTTATCACAGCAATTAATGCTCAACAAGGCGAACAAATTGGTCCGAAAACAGCAGAATGTCACTTTTGAGCTTTTCAGCCCGAGAGAAGCATTTTGAGAGCATGTTGTCATTTAGGCTGTTACTTTCCAACAGAAGCACTCAGAAACAAGTTTTCAAGCCAGAAACAAGTTTTCAAGCCAGAAACGTGTGATTTGGGGAATTCTACACTACCAGAGCAGTTTCATGTAGTTGGCATCAGTAATTGGTCCGAAAACAGCAGAATGTCACTTTTGAGCTTTTCGGCCCGAGAGAAGCATTTTGAGAGCATGTTGTCATTTAGGCTGTTACTTTCCAACAGAAGCACTCAGAAACAGGTTTTCAAGCCAGAAACAAGTTTTCAAGCCAGAAACATGTGATTTGTGGAATTCTACACTAGCAGAGCAGTTTCATGTAGTTGGCATCAGTAATTGGTCCGAAAACAGCAGAATGTCACTTTTGAGCTTTTCGGCCGAGAGAAGCATTTTGAGAGCATGTTGTCATTTAGGCTGTTACTTTCCAACAGAAGCACTCAGAAACAAGTTTTCAAGCCAGATATGTGTGATTTGGGGAATTCTACACTAGCAGAGCAGTTTCATGTAGTTGGCATCAGTAATTGGTCCGAAAACAGCAGAATGTCACTTTTGAGCTTTTCGGCCCGAGAGAAGCATTTTGAGAGCATGTTGTCATTTAGGCTGTTACTTTCCAACAGAAGCACTCAGAAACAAGTTTTCAAGCCAGAAACAAGTTTTCAAGCCAGATTTGTGTGATTTGGGGAATTCTACACTACCAGAGCAGTTTCATGTAGTTGGCATCAGTAATTGGTCCGAAAACAGCAGAATGTCACTTTTGAGCTTTTCGGCCCGAGAGAAGCATTTTGAGAGCATGTTGTCATTTAGGCTGTTACTTTCCAACAGAAGCACTCAGAAACAAGTTTTCAAGCCAGAAACAAGTTTTCAAGCCAGATTTGTGTGATTTGGGGAATTCTACACTACCAGAGCAGTTTCATGTAGTTGGCATCAGTAATTGGTCCGAAAACAGCAGAATGTCACTTTTGAGCTTTTCGGCCCGAGAGAAGCATTTTGAGAGCATGATGTCATTTAGGCTGTTACTTTCCAACAGAAGCACTCAGAAACAAGTTTTCAAGCCAGAAACAAGTTTTCAAGCCAGATTTGTGTGATTTGGGGAATTCTACACTACCAGAGCAGTTTCATGTAGTTGGCATCAGTAATTGGTCCGAAAACAGCAGAATGTCACTTTTGAGCTTTTCGGCCCGAGAGAAGCATTTTGAGAGCATGTTGTCATTTAGGCTGTTACTTTCCAACAGAAGCACTCAGAAACAAGTTTTCAAACCAGATTTGTGTGATTTGGGGAATTCTACACTAGCAGAGCAGTTTCATGTAGTTGGCATCAGTAATTGGTCCGAAAACAGCAGAATGTCACTTTTGAGCTTTTCGGCCCGAGAGAAGCATTTTGAGAGCATGTTGTCATTTAGGCTGTTACTTTCCAACAGAAGCACTCAGAAACAAGTTTTCAAGCCAGAAACAAGTTTTCAAGCCAGAAACGTGTGATTTGGGGAATTCTACACTACCAGAGCAGTTTCATGTAGTTGGCATCAGTAATTGGTCCGAAAACAGCAGAATGTCACTTTTGAGCTTTTCGGCCCGAGAGAAGCATTTTGAGAGCATGTTGTCATTTAGGCTGTTACTTTCCAACAGAAGCACTCAGAAACAAGTTTTCAAGCCAGAAACAAGTTTTCAAGCCAGAAACGTGTGATTTGGGGAATTCTACACTACCAGAGCAGTTTCATGTAGTTGGCATCAGTAATTGGTCCGAAAACAGCAGAATGTCACTTTTGAGCTTTTTGGCCCGAGAGAAGCATTTTGAGAGCATGTTGTCATTTAGGCTGTTACTTTCCAACAGAAGCACTCAGAAACAAGTTTTCAAGCCAGAAACAAGTTTTCAAGCCAGATTTGTGTGATTTGGGGAATTCTACACTACCAGAGCAGTTTCATGTAGTTGGCATCAGTAATTGGTCCGAAAACAGCAGAATGTCACTTTTGAGCTTTTCGGCCCGAGAGAAGCATTTTGAGAGCATGTTGTCATTTAGGCTGTTACTTTCCAACAGAAGCACTCAGAAACAAGTTTTCAAACCAGAATTGTGTGATTTGGGGAATTCTACACTACCAGAGCAGTTTCATGTAGTTGGCATCAGTAATTGGTCCGAAAACAGCAGAATGTCACTTTTGAGCTTTTCGGCCCGAGAGAAGCATTTTGAGAGCATGTTGTCATTTAGGCTGTTACTTTCCAACAGAAGCACTCAGAAACAAGTTTTCAAGCCAGAAACAAGTTTTCAAGCCAGAAACGTGTGATTTGGGGAATTCTACACTACCAGAGCAGTTTCATGTAGTTGGCATCAGTAATTGGTCCGAAAACAGCAGAATGTCACTTTTGAGCTTTTCGGCCCGAGAGAAGCATTTTGAGAGCATGTTGTCATTTAGGCTGTTACTTTCCAACAGAAGCACTCAGAAACAAGTTTTCAAGCCAGAAACGTGTGATTTGGGGAATTCTACACTAGCAGAGCAGTTTCATGTAGTTGGCATCAGTAATTGGTCCGAAAACAGCAGAATGTCACTTTTGAGCTTTTCGGCCCGAGAGAAGCATTTTGAGAGCATGTTGTCATTTAGGCTGTTACTTTCCAACAGAAGCACTCAGAAACAAGTTTTCGAGCCAGAAACAAGTTTTCAAGCCAGAAACGTGTGATTTGGGGAATTCTACACTACCAGAGCAGTTTCATGTAGTTGGCATCAGTAATTGGTCCGAAAACAGCAGAATGTCACTTTTGAGCTTTTCGGCCCGAGAGAAGCATTTGAGAGCATGTTGTCATTTAGGCTGTTACTTTCCAACAGAAGCACTCAGAAACAAGTTTTCAAGCCAGAAACAAGTTTTCAAGCCAGAAACGTGTGATTTGGGGAATTCTACACTACCAGAGCAGTTTCATGTAGTTGGCATCAGTAATTGGTCCGAAAACAGCAGAATGTCACTTCTTTTCGGCCCGGCCCGAGAGAAGCATTTTGAGAGCATGTTGTCATTTAGGCTGTTACTTTCCAACAGAAGCACTCAGAAACAAGTTTTCAAGCCAGAAACAAGTTTTCAAGCCAGATTGGTGTGATTTGGGGAATTCTACACTACAGAGCAGTTTCATGTAGTTGGCATCAGTAATTGGTCCGAAAACAGCAGAATGTCACTTTTGAGCTTTTCGGCCCGAGAGAAGCATTTTGAGAGCATGTTGTCATTAGGCTGTTACTTTCCAACAGAAGCACTCAGAAACAAGTTTTCGAGCCAGAAAAACAAGTTTTCAAGCCAGATTTGTGTGATTTGGGGAATTCTACACTAGCAGAGCAGTTTCATGTAGTTGGCATCAGTAATTGGTCCGAAAACAGCAGAATGTCACTTTTGAGCTTTTCGGCCCGAGAGAAGCATTTTGAGAGCATGTTGTCATTTAGGCTGTTACTTTCCAACAGAAGCACTCAGAAACAAGTTTTCAAGCCAGATATGTGTGATTTGGGGAATTCTACACTACCAGAGCAGTTTCATGTAGTTGGCATCAGTAATTGGTCCGAAAACAGCAGAATGTCACTTTTGAGCTTTTCGGCCCGAGAGAGATTTTGAGAGCTTTAGCATTGTCATTTAGGCTGTTACTTTCAACAGAAGCACTCAGAAACAAGTTTTCAAGCCAGAACAAGTTTTCAAGCCAGATTTGTGTGATTTGGGGATTCTACACTACCAGAGCAGTTTCATGTAGTTGGCATCAGTAATTGGTCCGAAAACAGCAGAATGTCACTTTTGAGCTTTTCGGCCCGAGAGAAGCATTTTGAGAGCATGTTGTCATTTAGGCTGTTACTTTCCAACAGAAGCACTCAGAAACAAGTTTTCAAGCCAGAAACAAGTTTTCAAGCCAGAAACAAGTTTTCAAGCCAGAAACGTGTGATTTGGGGAATTCTACACTACCAGAGCAGTTTCATGTAGTTGGCATCAGTAATTGGTCCGAAAACAGCAGAATGTCACTTTTGAGCTTTTCGGCCCGAGAGAAGCATTTTGAGAGCATGTTGTCATTTAGGCTGTTACTTTCCAACAGAAGCACTCAGAAACAAGTTTTCGAGCCAGAAACAAGTTTTCAAGCCAGAAACGTGTGATTTGGGGAATTCTACACTACCAGAGCAGTTTCATGTAGTTGGCATCAGTAATTGGTCCGAAAACAGCAGAATGTCACTTTTGAGCTTTTCGGCCCGAGAGAAGCATTTTGAGAGCATGTTGTCATTTAGGCTGTTACTTTCCAACAGAAGCACTCAGAAACAAGTTTTCAAGCCAGAAACAAGTTTTCAAGCCAGAAACGTGTGATTTGGGGAATTCTACACTACCAGAGCAGTTTCATGTAGTTGGCATCAGTAATTGGTCCGAAAACAGCAGAATGTCACTTTTGAGCTTTTCGGCCCGAGAGAAGCATTTTGAGAGCATGTTGTCATTTAGGCTGTTACTTTCCAACAGAAGCACTCAGAAACAAGTTTTCGAGCCAGAAACAAGTTTTCAAGCCAGAAACGTGTGATTTGGGGAATTCTACACTAGCAGAGCAGTTTCATGTAGTTGGCATCAGTAATTGGTCCGAAAACAGCAGAATGTCACTTTTGAGCTTTAGGGCCGAGAGAAGCATTTTGAGAGCATGTTGTCATTTAGGCTGTTACTTTCCAACAGAAGCACTCAGAAACAAGTTTTCAAGCCAGAAACAAGTTTTCAAGCCAGATTGGTGTGATTTGGGGAATTCTACACTACCAGAGCAGTTTCATGTAGTTGGCATCAGTAATTGGTCCGAAAACAGCAGAATGTCACTTTTGAGCTTTTCGGCCCGAGAGAAGCATTTTGAGAGCATGTTGTCATTTAGGCTGTTACTTTCCAACAGAAGCACTCAGAAACAAGTTTTCAAGCCAGAAACAAGTTTTCAAGCCAGATTTGTGTGATTTGGGGAATTCTACACTAGCAGAGCAGTTTCATGTAGTTGGCATCAGTAATTGGTCCGAAAACAGCAGAATGTCACTTTTGAGCTTTTCGGCCCGAGAGAAGCATTTTGAGAGCATGTTGTCATTTAGGCTGTTACTTTCCAACAGAAGCACTCAGAAACAAGTTTTCAAGCCAGATATGTGTGATTTGGGGAATTCTACACTACCAGAGCAGTTTCATGTAGTTGGCATCAGTAATTGGTCCGAAAACAGCAGAATGTCACTTTTGAGCTTTTCGGCCCGAGAGAAGCATTTTGAGAGCATGTTGTCATTTAGGCTGTTACTTTCCAACAGAAGCACTCAGAAACAAGTTTTCAAGCCAGAAACAAGTTTTCAAGCCAGATTTGTGTGATTTGGGGAATTCTACACTACCAGAGCAGTTTCATGTAGTTGGCATCAGTAATTGGTCCGAAAACAGCAGAATGTCACTTTTGAGCTTTTCGGCCCGAGAGAAGCATTTTGAGAGCATGTTGTCATTTAGGCTGTTACTTTCCAACAGAAGCACTCAGAAACAAGTTTTCAAGCCAGAAACAAGTTTTCAAGCCAGAAACGTGTGATTTGGGGAATTCTACACTACCAGAGCAGTTTCATGTAGTTGGCATCAGTAATTGGTCCGAAAACAGCAGAATGTCACTTTTGAGCTTTTCGGCCCGAGAGAAGCATTTTGAGAGCATGTTGTCATTTAGGCTGTTACTTTCCAACAGAAGCACTCAGAAACAAGTTTTCAAACCAGATTTGTGTGATTTGGGGAATTCTACACTAGCAGAGCAGTTTCATGTAGTTGGCATCAGTAATTGGTCCGAAAACAGCAGAATGTCACTTTTGAGCTTTTCGGCCCGAGAGAAGCATTTTGAGAGCATGTTGTCATTTAGGCTGTTACTTTCCAACAGAAGCACTCAGAAACAAGTTTTCAAGCCAGAAACAAGTTTTCAAGCCAGAAACGTGTGATTTGGGGAATTCTACACTAGCAGAGCAGTTTCATGTAGTTGGCATCAGTAATTGGTCCGAAAACAGCAGAATGTCACTTTTGAGCTTTTCGGCCCGAGAGAAGCATTTTGAGAGCATGTTGTCATTTAGGCTGTTACTTTCCAACAGAAGCACTCAGAAACAAGTTTTCAAGCCAGAAACAAGTTTTCAAGCCAGAAACGTGTGATTTGGGGAATTCTACACTAGCAGAGCAGTTTCATGTAGTTGGCATCAGTAATTGGTCCGAAAACAGCAGAATGTCACTTTTGAGCTTTTCGGCCCGAGAGAAGCATTTTGAGAGCATGTTGTCATTTAGGCTGTTACTTTCCAACAGAAGCACTCAGAAACAAGTTTTCAAGCCAGAAACAAGTTTTCAAGCCAGAAACGTGTGATTTGGGGAATTCTACACTACCAGAGCAGTTTCATGTAGTTGGCATCAGTAATTGGTCCGAAAACAGCAGAATGTCACTTTTGAGCTTTTCGGCCCGAGAGAAGCATTTTGAGAGCATGTTGTCATTTAGGCTGTTACTTTCCAACAGAAGCACTCAGAAACAAGTTTTCAAGCCAGAAACAAGTTTTCAAGCCAGATTTGTGTGATTTGGGGAATTCTACACTACCAGAGCAGTTTCATGTAGTTGGCATCAGTAATTGGTCCGAAAACAGCAGAATGTCACTTTTGAGCTTTTCGGCCCGAGAGAAGCATTTTGAGAGCATGTTGTCATTTAGGCTGTTACTTTCCAACAGAAGCACTCAGAAACAAGTTTTCAAGCCAGAAACAAGTTTTCAAGCCAGATTTGTGTGATTTGGGGAATTCTACACTACCAGAGCAGTTTCATGTAGTTGGCATCAGTAATTGGTCCGAAAACAGCAGAATGTCACTTTTGAGCTTTTCGGCCCGAGAGAAGCATTTTGAGAGCATGTTGTCATTTAGGCTGTTACTTTCCAACAGAAGCACTCAGAAACAAGTTTTCAAGCCAGAAACAAGTTTTCAAGCCAGATTTGTGTGATTTGGGGAATTCTACACTACCAGAGCAGTTTCATGTAGTTGGCATCAGTAATTGGTCCGAAAACAGCAGAATGTCACTTTTGAGCTTTTCGGCCCGAGAGAAGCATTTTGAGAGCATGTTGTCATTTAGGCTGTTACTTTCCAACAGAAGCACTCAGAAACAAGTTTTCAAGCCAGAAACAAGTTTTCAAGCCAGAAACGTGTGATTTGGGGAATTCTACACTACCAGAGCAGTTTCATGTAGTTGGCATCAGTAATTGGTCCGAAAACAGCAGAATGTCACTTTTGAGCTTTTCGGCCCGAGAGAAGCATTTTGAGAGCATGTTGTCATTTAGGCTGTTACTTTCCAACAGAAGCACTCAGAAACAAGTTTTCAAGCCAGAAACAAGTTTTCAAGCCAAAACGTGTGATTTGGGGGAATTCTACACTACCAGAGCAGTTTCATGTAGTTGGCATCAGTAATTGGTCCGAAAACAGCAGAATGTCACTTTTGAGCTTTTCGGCCCGAGAGAAGCATTTTGAGAGCATGTTGTCATTTAGGCTGTTACTTTCCAACAGAAGCACTCAGAAACAAGTTTTCAAGCCAGAAACGTGTGATTTGGGGAATTCTACACTACCAGAGCAGTTTCATGTAGTTGGCATCAGTAATTGGTCCGAAAACAGCAGAATGTCACTTTTCAGCTTTTCGGCCCGAGAGAAGCATTTTGAGAGCATGTTGTCATTTAGGCTGTTACTTTCCAACAGAAGCACTCAGAAACAAGTTTTCAAACCAGATTTGTGTGATTTGGGGAATTCTACACTACCAGAGCAGTTTCATGTAGTTGGCATCAGTAATTGGTCCGAAAACAGCAGAATGTCACTTTTGAGCTTTTCGGCCCGAGAGAAGCATTTTGAGAGCATGTTGTCATTTAGGCTGTTACTTTCCAACAGAAGCACTCAGAAACAAGTTTTCGAGCCAGAAACAAGTTTTCAAGCCAGAAACGTGTGATTTGGGGAATTCTACACTACCAGAGCAGTTTCATGTAGTTGGCATCAGTAATTGGTCCGAAAACAGCAGAATGTCACTTTTGAGCTTTTCGGCCCGAGAGAAGCATTTTGAGAGCATGTTGTCATTTAGGCTGTTACTTTCCAACAGAAGCACTCAGAAACAAGTTTTCAAGCCAGAAACAAGTTTTCAAGCCAGAAACGTGTGATTTGGGGAATTCTACACTACCAGAGCAGTTTCATGTAGTTGGCATCAGTAATTGGTCCGAAAACAGCAGAATGTCACTTTTGAGCTTTTCGGCCCGAGAGAAGCATTTTGAGAGCATGTTGTCATTTAGGCTGTTACTTTCCAACAGAAGCACTCAGAAACAAGTTTTCGAGCCAGAAACAAGTTTTCAAGCCAGATTTGTGTGATTTGGGGAATTCTACACTAGCAGAGCAGTTTCATGTAGTTGGCATCAGTAATTGGTCCGAAAACAGCAGAATGTCACTTTTGAGCTTTTCGGCCCGAGAGAAGCATTTTGAGAGCATGTTGTCATTTAGGCTGTTACTTTCCAACAGAAGCACTCAGAAACAAGTTTTCAAGCCAGAAACAAGTTTTCAAGCCAGATTGGTGTGATTTGGGGAATTCTACACTACCAGAGCAGTTTCATGTAGTTGGCATCAGTAATTGGTCCGAAAACAGCAGAATGTCACTTTTGAGCTTTTCGGCCCGAGAGAAGCATTTTGAGAGCATGTTGTCATTTAGGCTGTTACTTTCCAACAGAAGCACTCAGAAACAAGTTTTCGAGCCAGAAACAAGTTTTCAAGCCAGATTTGTGTGATTTGGGGAATTCTACACTAGCAGAGCAGTTTCATGTAGTTGGCATCAGTAATTGGTCCGAAAACAGCAGAATGTCACTTTTTGAGCTTTTCGGCCCGAGAGAAGCATTTTGAGAGCATGTTGTCATTTAGGCTGTTACTTTCCAACAGAAGCACTCAGAAACAAGTTTTCAAGCCAGATATGTGTGATTTGGGGAATTCTACACTACCAGAGCAGTTTCATGTAGTTGGCATCAGTAATTGGTCCGAAAACAGCAGAATGTCACTTTTGAGCTTTTCGGCCCGAGAGAAGCATTTTGAGAGCATGTTGTCATTTAGGCTGTTACTTTCCAACAGAAGCACTCAGAAACAAGTTTTCAAGCCAGAAACGTGTGATTTGCGGAATTCTACACTACCAGAGCAGTTTCATGTAGTTGGCATCAGTAATTGGTCCGAAAACAGCAGAATGTCACTTTTCAGCTTTTCGGCCGAGAGAAGCATTTTGAGAGATGTTGTCATTTAGGCTGTTACTTTCCAACAGAAGCACTCAGAAACAAGTTTTCAAACCAGATTTGTGTGATTTGGGGAATTCTACACTACCAGAGCAGTTTCATGTAGTTGGCATCAGTAATTGGTCCGAAAACAGCAGAATGTCACTTTTGAGCTTTTCGGCCCGAGAGAAGCATTTTGAGAGCATGTTGTCATTTAGGCTGTTACTTTCCAACAGAAGCACTCAGAAACAAGTTTTCGAGCCAGAAACAAGTTTTCAAGCCAGATTTGTGTGATTTGGGGAATTCTACACTACCAGAGCAGTTTCATGTAGTTGGCATCAGTAATTGGTCCGAAAACAGCAGAATGTCACTTTTGAGCTTTTCGGCCCGAGAGAAGCATTTTGAGAGCATGTTGTCATTTAGGCTGTTACTTTCCAACAGAAGCACTCAGAAACAAGTTTTCAAGCCAGATATGTGTGATTTGGGGAATTCTACACTAGCAGAGCAGTTTCATGTAGTTGGCATCAGTAATTGGTCCGAAAACAGCAGAATGTCACTTTTGAGCTTTTCGGCCGAGAGAAGCATTTTGAGAGCATGTTGTCATTTAGGCTGTTACTTTCCACAGAAGCACTCAGAAACAAGTTTTCAAGCCAGATATGTGTGATTTGGGGAATTCTACACTACCAGAGCAGTTTCATGTAGTTGGCATCAGTAATTGGTCCGAAAACAGCAGAATGTCACTTTTGAGCTTTTCGGCCCGAGAGAAGCATTTTGAGAGCATGTTGTCATTTAGGCTGTTACTTTCCAACAGAAGCACTCAGAAACAAGTTTTCGAGCCAGAAACAAGTTTTCAAGCCAGATTTGTGTGATTTGGGGAATTCTACACTAGCAGAGCAGTTTCATGTAGTTGGCATCAGTAATTGGTCCGAAAACAGCAGAATGTCACTTTTGAGCTTTTCGGCCCGAGAGAAGCATTTTGAGAGCATGTTGTCATTTAGGCTGTTACTTTCCAACAGAAGCACTCAGAAACAAGTTTTCGAGCCAGAAACAAGTTTTCAAGCCAGATTTGTGTGATTTGGGGAATTCTACACTAGCAGAGCAGTTTCATGTAGTTGGCATCAGTAATTGGTCCGAAAACAGCAGAATGTCACTTTTGAGCTTTTCGGCCCGAGAGAAGCATTTTGAGAGCATGTTGTCATTTAGGCTGTTACTTTCCAACAGAAGCACTCAGAAACAAGTTTTCGAGCCAGAAACAAGTTTTCAAGCCAGAAACGTGTGATTTGGGGAATTCTACACTACCAGAGCAGTTTCATGTAGTTGGCATCAGTAAATGGTCCGAAAACAGCAGAATGTCACTTTTGAGCTTTTCGGCCCGAGAGAAGCATTTTGAGAGCATGTTGTCATTTAGGCTGTTACTTTCCAACAGAAGCACTCAGAAACAAGTTTTCGAGCCAGAAACAAGTTTTCAAGCCAGAAACGTGTGATTTGGGGAATTCTACACTACCAGAGCAGTTTCATGTAGTTGGCATCAGTAATTGGTCCGAAAACAGCAGAATGTCACTTTTGAGCTTTTCGGCCCGAGAGAAGCATTTTGAGAGCATGTTGTCATTTTAGGCTGTTACTTTCCAACAGAAGCACTCAGAAACAAGTTTTCGAGCCAGAAACAAGTTTTCAAGCCAGAAAGTGTGATTTGGGGAATTCTACACTACCAGAGCAGTTTCATGTAGTTGGCATCAGTAATTGGTCCGAAAACAGCAGAATGTCACTTTTGAGCTTTTCGGCCGAGAGAAGCATTTTGAGAGCATGTTGTCATTTAGGCTGTTACTTTCCAACAGAAGCACTCAGAAACAAGTTTTCAAGCCAGAAAAAAGTTTTCAAGCCAGAAACGTGTGATTTGGGGAATTCTACACTACCAGAGCAGTTTCATGTAGTTGGCATCAGTAATTGGTCCGAAAACAGCAGAATGTCACTTTTGAGCTTTTCGGCCCGAGAGAAGCATTTTGAGAGCATGTTGTCATTTAGGCTGTTACTTTCCAACAGAAGCACTCAGAAACAAGTTTTCAAGCCAGAAACAAGTTTTCAAGCCAGATTTGTGTGATTTGGGGAATTCTACACTACCAGAGCAGTTTCATGTAGTTGGCATCAGTAATTGGTCCGAAAACAGCAGAATGTCACTTTTGAGCTTTTCGGCCCGAGAGAAGCATTTTGAGAGCATGTTGTCATTTAGGCTGTTACTTTCCAACAGAAGCACTCAGAAACAAGTTTTCAAACCAGATTTGTGTGATTTGGGGAATTCTACACTACCAGAGCAGTTTCATGTAGTTGGCATCAGTAATTGGTCCGAAAACAGCAGAATGTCACTTTTGAGCTTTTCGGCCCGAGAGAAGCATTTTGAGAGCATGTTGTCATTTAGGCTGTTACTTTCCAACAGAAGCACTCAGAAACAAGTTTTCAAGCCAGATATGTGTGATTTGGGGAATTCTACACTAGCAGAGCAGTTTCATGTAGTTGGCATCAGTAATTGGTCCGAAAACAGCAGAATGTCACTTTTGAGCTTTTCGGCCCGAGAGAAGCATTTTGAGAGCATGTTGTCATTTAGGCTGTTACTTTCCAACAGAAGCACTCAGAAACAAGTTTTCAAGCCAGAAACAAGTTTTCAAGCCAGAAACGTGTGATTTGGGGAATTCTACAGTACCAGAGCAGTTTCATGTAGTTGGCATCAGTAATTGGTCCGAAAACAGCAGAATGTCACTTTTGAGCTTTTCGGCCCGAGAGAAGCATTTTGAGAGCATGTTGTCATTTAGGCTGTTACTTTCCAACAGAAGCACTCAGAAACAAGTTTTCAAGCCAGAAACAAGTTTTCAAGCCAGATTTGTGTGATTTGGGGAATTCTACACTACCAGAGCAGTTTCATGTAGTTGGCATCAGTAATTGGTCCGAAAACAGCAGAATGTCACTTTTGAGCTTTTCGGCCCGAGAGAAGCATTTTGAGAGCATGTTGTCATTTAGGCTGTTACTTTCCAACAGAAGCACTCAGAAACAAGTTTTCAAAACCAGATTTGTGTGATTTGGGGAATTCTACACTACCAGAGCAGTTTCATGTAGTTGGCATCAGTAATTGGTCCGAAAACAGCAGAATGTCACTTTTGAGCTTTTCGGCCCGAGAGAAGCATTTTGAGAGCATGTTGTCATTTAGGCTGTTACTTTCCAACAGAAGCACTCAGAAACAAGTTTTCAAGCCAGAAACAAGTTTTCAAGCCAGATTTGTGTGATTTGGGGAATTCTACACTACCAGAGCAGTTTCATGTAGTTGGCATCAGTAATTGGTCCGAAAACAGCAGAATGTCACTTTTGAGCTTTTCGGCCCCGAGAGAAGCATTTTGAGCATGTTGTCATTTAGGCTGTTACTTTCCAACAGAAGCACTCAGAAACAAGTTTTCAAGCCAGAAACAAGTTTTCAAGCCAGAAACGTGTGATTTGGGGAATTCTACACTACCAGAGCAGTTTCATGTAGTTGGCATCAGTAATTGGTCCGAAAACAGCAGAATGTCACTTTTGAGCTTTTCGGCCCGAGAGAAGCATTTTGAGAGCATGTTGTCATTTAGGCTGTTACTTTCCAACAGAAGCACTCAGAAACAAGTTTTCAAGCCAGAAACAAGTTTTCAAGCCAGATTTGTGTGATTTGGGGAATTCTACACTACCAGAGCAGTTTCATGTAGTTGGCATCAGTAATTGGTCCGAAAACAGCAGAATGTCACTTTTGAGCTTTTCGGCCCGAGAGAAGCATTTTGAGAGCATGTTGTCATTTAGGCTGTTACTTTCCAACAGAAGCACTCAGAAACAAGTTTTCAAACCAGATTTGTGTGATTTGGGGAATTCTACACTACCAGAGCAGTTTCATGTAGTTGGCATCAGTAATTGGTCCGAAAACAGCAGAATGTCACTTTTGAGCTTTTCGGCCCGAGAGAAGCATTTTGAGAGCATGTTGTCATTTAGGCTGTTACTTTCCAACAGAAGCACTCAGAAACAAGTTTTCAAGCCAGATATGTGTGATTTGGGGAATTCTACACTAGCAGAGCAGTTTCATGTAGTTGGCATCAGTAATTGGTCCGAAAACAGCAGAATGTCACTTTTGAGCTTTTCGGCCCGAGAGAAGCATTTTGAGAGCATGTTGTCATTTAGGCTGTTACTTTCCAACAGAAGCACTCAGAAACAAGTTTTCAAGCCAGAAACAAGTTTTCAAGCCAGAAACGTGTGATTTGGGGAATTCTACACTACCAGAGCAGTTTCATGTAGTTGGCATCAGTAATTGGTCCGAAAACAGCAGAATGTCACTTTTGAGCTTTTCGGCCCGAGAGAAGCATTTTGAGAGCATGTTGTCATTTAGGCTGTTACTTTCCAACAGAAGCACTCAGAAACAAGTTTTCAAGCCAGAAACAAGTTTTCAAGCCAGATTTGTGTGATTTGGGGAATTCTACACTACCAGAGCAGTTTCATGTAGTTGGCATCAGTAATTGGTCCGAAAACAGCAGAATGTCACTTTTGAGCTTTTCGGCCCGAGAGAAGCATTTTGAGAGCATGTTGTCATTTAGGCTGTTACTTTCCAACAGAAGCACTCAGAAACAAGTTTTCAAGCCAGAAACAAGTTTTCAAGCCAGATTTGTGTGATTTGGGGAATTCTACACTACCAGAGCAGTTTCATGTAGTTGGCATCAGTAATTGGTCCGAAAACAGCAGAATGTCACTTTTGAGCTTTTCGGCCCGAGAGAAGCATTTTGAGAGCATGTTGTCATTTAGGCTGTTACTTTCCAACAGAAGCACTCAGAAACAAGTTTTCAAGCCAGAAACAAGTTTTCAAGCCAGACGTGTGATTTGGGGAATTCTACACTACCAGAGCAGTTTCATGTAGTTGGCATCAGTAATTGGTCCGAAAACAGCAGAATGTCACTTTTGAGCTTTTCGGCCCGAGAGAAGCATTTTGAGAGCATGTTGTCATTTAGGCTGTTACTTTCCAACAGAAGCACTCAGAAACAAGTTTTCAAGCCAGAAACAAGTTTTCAAGCCAGAAACGTGTGATTTGGGGAATTCTACACTACCAGAGCAGTTTCATGTAGTTGGCATCAGTAATTGGTCCGAAAACAGCAGAATGTCACTTTTGAGCTTTTCGGCCCGAGAGAAGCATTTTGAGAGCATGTTGTCATTTAGGCTGTTACTTTCCAACAGAAGCACTCAGAAACAAGTTTTCAAGCCAGAAACAAGTTTTCAAGCCAGATTTGTGTGATTTGGGGAATTCTACACTACCAGAGCAGTTTCATGTAGTTGGCATCAGTAATTGGTCCGAAAACAGCAGAATGTCACTTTTGAGCTTTTCGGCCCGAGAGAAGCATTTTGAGAGCATGTTGTCATTTAGGCTGTTACTTTCCAACAGAAGCACTCAGAAACAAGTTTTCAAACCAGATTTGTGTGATTTGGGGAATTCTACACTACCAGAGCAGTTTCATGTAGTTGGCATCAGTAATTGGTCCGAAAACAGCAGAATGTCACTTTTGAGCTTTTCGGCCCGAGAGAAGCATTTTGAGAGCATGTTGTCATTTAGGCTGTTACTTTCCAACAGAAGCACTCAGAAACAAGTTTTCAAGCCAGAAACAAGTTTTCAAGCCAGATTTGTGTGATTTGGGGAATTCTACACTACCAGAGCAGTTTCATGTAGTTGGCATCAGTAATTGGTCCGAAAACAGCAGAATGTCACTTTTGAGCTTTTCGGCCCGAGAGAAGCATTTTGAGAGCATGTTGTCATTTAGGCTGTTACTTTCCAACAGAAGCACTCAGAAACAAGTTTTCAAGCCAGAAACAAGTTTTCAAGCCAGAAACGTGTGATTTGGGGGAATTCTACACTACCAGAGCAGTTTCATGTAGTTGGCATCAGTAATTGGTCCGAAAACAGCAGAATGTCACTTTTGAGCTTTTCGGCCCGAGAGAAGCATTTTGAGAGCATGTTGTCATTTAGGCTGTTACTTTCCAACAGAAGCACTCAGAAACAAGTTTTCAAGCCAGAAACAAGTTTTCAAGCCAGATTTGTGTGATTTGGGGAATTCTACACTACCAGAGCAGTTTCATGTAGTTGGCATCAGTAATTGGTCCGAAAACAGCAGAATGTCACTTTTGAGCTTTTCGGCCCGAGAGAAGCATTTTGAGAGCATGTTGTCATTTAGGCTGTTACTTTCCAACAGAAGCACTCAGAAACAAGTTTTCAAACCAGATTTGTGTGATTTGGGGAATTCTACACTACCAGAGCAGTTTCATGTAGTTGGCATCAGTAATTGGTCCGAAAACAGCAGAATGTCACTTTTGAGCTTTTCGGCCCGAGAGAAGCATTTTGAGAGCATGTTGTCATTTAGGCTGTTACTTTCCAACAGAAGCACTCAGAAACAAGTTTTCAAGCCAGATATGTGTGATTTGGGGAATTCTACACTAGCAGAGCAGTTTCATGTAGTTGGCATCAGTAATTGGTCCGAAAACAGCAGAATGTCACTTTTGAGCTTTTCGGCCCGAGAGAAGCATTTTGAGAGCATGTTGTCATTTAGGCTGTTACTTTCCAACAGAAGCACTCAGAAACAAGTTTTCAAGCCAGTTTCAAGCCAGAAACGTGTGATTTGGGGAATTCTACACTACCAGAGCAGTTTCATGTAGTTGGCATCAGTAATTGGTCCGAAAACAGCAGAATGTCAC
Source organism: Epinephelus cyanopodus (assembly GCA_026686955.1). Classification (NCBI taxonomy): domain Eukaryota; kingdom Metazoa; phylum Chordata; class Actinopteri; order Perciformes; family Serranidae; genus Epinephelus; species Epinephelus cyanopodus. The sequence goes on from CM048929.1 coordinate 41,519,452, forward strand.
TTTTGAGCTTTTCGGCCCGAGAGAAGCATTTTGAGAGCATGTTGTCATTTAGGCTGTTACTTTCCAACAGAAGCACTCAGAAACAAGTTTTCAAGCCAGAAACAAGTTTTCAAGCCAGATTTGTGTGATTTGGGGAATTCTACACTACCAGAGCAGTTTCATGTAGTTGGCATCAGTAATTGGTCCGAAAACAGCAGAATGTCACTTTTGAGCTTTTCGGCCCGAGAGAAGCATTTTGAGAGCATGTTGTCATTTAGGCTGTTACTTTCCAACAGAAGCACTCAGAAACAAGTTTTCAAGCCAGAAACAAGTTTTCAAGCCAGATTTGTGTGATTTGGGGAATTCTACACTACCAGAGCAGTTTCATGTAGTTGGCATCAGTAATTGGTCCGAAAAACAGCAGAATGTCACTTTTGAGCTTTTCGGCCCGAGAGAAGCATTTTGAGAGCATGTTGTCATTTAGGCTGTTACTTTCCAACAGAAGCACTCAGAAACAAGTTTTCAAGCCAGAAACAAGTTTTCAAGCCAGAAACGTGTGATTTGGGGAATTCTACACTACCAGAGCAGTTTCATGTAGTTGGCATCAGTAATTGGTGCGAAAACAGCAGAATGTCACTTTTGAGCTTTTCGGCCCGAGAGAAGCATTTTGAGAGCATGTTGTCATTTAGGCTGTTACTTTCCAACAGAAGCACTCAGAAACAAGTTTTCAAGCCAGAAACAAGTTTTCAAGCCAGATTGTGTGATTTGGGGAATTCTACACTACCAGAGCAGTTTCATGTAGTTGGCATCAGTAATTGGTCCGAAAACAGCAGAATGTCACTTTTGAGCTTTTCGGCCCGAGAGAAGCATTTTGAGATGTTGTCATTTAGGCTGTTACTTTCCAACAGAAGCACTCAGAAACAAGTTTTCAAGCCAGAAACAAGTTTTCAAGCCAGATTTGTGTGATTTGGGGAATTCTACACTAGCAGAGCAGTTTCATGTAGTTGGCATCAGTAATTAGTCCGAAAACAGCAGAATGTCACTTTTGAGCTTTTCGGCCCGAGAGAAGCATTTTGAGAGCATGTTGTCATTTAGGCTGTTACTTTCCAACAGAAGCACTCAGAAACAAGTTTTCAAGCCAGAAACAAGTTTTTCAAGCCAGAAACGTGTGATTTGGGGAATTCTACAGTACCAGAGCAGTTTCATGTAGTTGGCATCAGTAATTGGTCCGAAAACAGCAGAATGTCACTTTTGAGGTTTTCGGCCCGAGAGAAGCATTTTGAGAGCATGTTGTCATTTAGGCTGTTACTTTCCAACAGAAGCACTCAGAAACAAGTTTTCAAGCCAGAAACAAGTTTTCAAGCCAGAAACGTGTGATTTGGGGAATTCTACACTACCAGAGCAGTTTCATGTAGTTGGCATCAGTAATTGGTCCGAAAACAGCAGAATGTCACTTTTGAGGTTTTCGGCCCGAGAGAAGCATTTTGAGAGCATGTTGTCATTTAGGCTGTTACTTTCCAACAGAAGCACTCAGAAACAAGTTTTCAAGCCAGAAACAAGTTTTCAAGCCAGATTTGTGTGATTTGGGGAATTCTACACTACCAGAGCAGTTTCATGTAGTTGGCATCAGTAATTGGTCCGAAAACAGCAGAATGTCACTTTTGAGCTTTTCGGCCCGAGAGAAGCATTTTGAGAGCATGTTGTCATTTAGGCTGTTACTTTCCAACAGAAGCACTCAGAAACAAGTTTTCAAGCCAGAAACAAGTTTTCAAGCCAGATTTGTGTGATTTGGGGAATTCTACACTACCAGAGCAGTTTCATGTAGTTGGCATCAGTAATTGGTCCGAAAACAGCAGAATGTCACTTTTGAGCTTTTCGGCCCGAGAGAGGCATTTTGAGAGCATGTTGTCATTTAGGCTGTTACTTTCCAACAGAAGCACTCAGAAACAAGTTTTCGAGCCAGAAACAAGTTTTCAGCCAGAAACGTGTGATTTGGGGAATTCTACACTACCAGAGCAGTTTCATGTAGTTGGCATCAGTAATTGGTCCGAAAACAGCAGAATGTCACTTTTGAGGTTTTCGGCCCGAGAGAAGCATTTTGAGAGCATGTTGTCATTTAGGCTGTTACTTTCCAACAGAAGCACTCAGAAACAAGTTTTCAAGCCAGAAACAAGTTTTAGATTTGTGTGATTTGGGGAATTCTACACTACCAGAGCAGTTTCATGTAGTTGGCATCAGTAATTGGTCCGAAAACAGCAGAATGTCACTTTGAGTTTTCGGCCCGAGAGAAGCATTTTGAGAGCATGTTGTCATTTAAGCTGTTACTTTCCAACAGAAGCACTCAGAAACAAGTTTTCAAACCAGATTTGTGTGATTTGGGGAATTCTACACTACCAGAGCAGTTTCATGTAGTTGGCATCAGTAATTGGTCCGAAAACAGCAGAATGTCACTTTTGAGCTTTTCGGCCCGAGAGAAGCATTTTGAGAGCATGTTGTCATTTAGGCTGTTACTTTCCAACAGAAGCACTCAGAAACAAGTTTTCAAGCCAGATATGTGTGATTTGGGAAATTCTACACTACCAGAGCAGTTTCATGTAGTTGGCATCAGTAATTGGTCCGAAAACAGCAGAATGTCACTTTTGAGCTTTTCAGCCCGAGAGAAGCATTTTGAGAGCATGTTGTCATTTAGGCTGTTACTTTCCAACAGAAGCACTCAGAAACAAGTTTTCAAGCCAGAAACAAGTTTTCAAGCCAGATTTGTGTGATTTGGGGAATTCTACACTACCAGAGCAGTTTTCATGTAGTTGGCATCAGTAATTGGTCCGAAAACAGCAGAATGTCACTTTTGAGCTTTTCGGCCCGAGAGAAGCATTTTGAGAGCATGTTGTCATTTAGGCTGTTACTTTCCAACAGAAGCACTCAGAAACAAGTTTTCAAGCCAGAAACAAGTTTTCAAGCCAGAAACGTGTGATTTGGGGAATTCTACACTACCAGAGCAGTTTCATGTAGTTGGCATCAGTAATTGGTGCGAAAACAGCAGAATGTCACTTTTGAGGTTTTCGGCCCGAGAGAAGCATTTTGAGAGCATGTTGTCATTTAGGCTGTTACTTTCCAACAGAAGCACTCAGAAACAAGTTTTCAAGCCAGAAACAAGTTTTCAAGCCAGAAACGTGTGATTTGGGGAATTCTACACTACCAGAGCAGTTTCATGTAGTTGGCATCAGTAATTGGTCCGAAAACAGCAGAATGTCACTTTTGAGCTTTTCGGCCCGAGAGAAGCATTTTGAGAGCATGTTGTCATTTAGGCTGTTACTTTCCAACAGAAGCACTCAGAAACAAGTTTTCAAGCCAGAAACAAGTTTTCAAGCCAGATTTGTGTGATTTGGGGAATTCTACACTACCAGAGCAGTTTCATGTAGTTGGCATCAGTAATTGGTCCGAAAACAGCAGAATGTCACTTTTGAGCTTTTCGGCCCGAGAGAAGCATTTTGAGAGCATGTTGTCATTTAGGCTGTTACTTTCCAACAGAAGCACTCAGAAACAAGTTTTCAAGCCAGAAACAAGTTTTCAAGCCAGATTTGTGTGATTTGGGGAATTCTACACTAGCAGAGCAGTTTCATGTAGTTGGCATCAGTAATTGGTCCGAAAACAGCAGAATGTCACTTTTGAGCTTTTCGGCCCGAGAGAAGCATTTTGAGAGCATGTTGTCATTTAGGCTGTTACTTTCCAACAGAAGCACTCAGAAACAAGTTTTCAAGCCAGAAACAAGTTTTCAAGCCAGAAACGTGTGATTTGGGGAATTCTACACTACCAGAGCAGTTTCATGTATAGTTGGCATCAGTAATTGGTCCGAAAACAGCAGAATGTCACTTTTGAGCTTTTCGGCCCGAGAGAAGCATTTTGAGAGCATGTTGTCATTTAGGCTGTTACTTTCCAACAGAAGCACTCAGAAACAAGTTTTCAAGCCAGAAACAAGTTTTCAAGCCAGTGTGATTTGGGGAATTCTACACTACCAGAGCAGTTTCATGTAGTTGGCATCAGTAATTGGTCCGAAAACAGCAGAATGTCACTTTTGAGCTTTTCGGCCCGAGAGAAGCATTTTGAGAGCATGTTGTCATTTAGGCTGTTACTTTCCAACAGAAGCACTCAGAAACAAGTTTTCAAGCCAGAAACAAGTTTTCAAGCCAGATTGTGTGATTTGGGGAATTCTACACTAGCAGAGCAGTTTCATGTAGTTGGCATCAGTAATTGGTCCGAAAACAGCAGAATGTCACTTTTGAGCTTTTCGGCCCGAGAGAAGCATTTTGAGAGCATGTTGTCATTTAGGCTGTTACTTTCCAACAGAAGCACTCAGAAACAAGTTTTCAAGCCAGAACAAGTTTTCAAGCCAGAAACGTGTGATTTGGGGAATTCTACACTACCAGAGCAGTTTCATGTAGTTGGCATCAGTAATTGGTCCGAAAACAGCAGAATGTCACTTTTGAGCTTTTCGGCCCGAGAGAAGCATTTTGAGAGCATGTTGTCATTTAGGCTGTTACTTTCCAACAGAAGCACTCAGAAACAAGTTTTCAAGCCAGAAACAAGTTTTCAAGCCAGATTTGTGTGATTTGGGGAATTCTACACTACCAGAGCAGTTTCATGTAGTTGGCATCAGTAATTGGTCCGAAAACAGCAGAATGTCACTTTTGAGCTTTTCGGCCCCGAGAGAGGCATTTGAGAGCATGTTGTCATTTAGGCTGTTACTTTCCAACAGAAGCACTCAGAAACAAGTTTTCAAGCCAGAAACAAGTTTTCAAGCCAGATTTGTGTGATTTGGGGAATTCTACACTACCAGAGCAGTTTCATGTAGTTGGCATCAGTAATTGGTCCGAAAACAGCAGAATGTCACTTTTGAGCTTTTCGGCCCGAGAGAAGCATTTTGAGAGCATGTTGTCATTTAGGCTGTACTTTCCAACAGAAGCACTCAGAAACAAGTTTTCAAGCCAGAAAACAAGTTTTCAGCAGATTGTGTGATTTGGGGAATTCTACACTACCAGAGCAGTTTCATGTAGTTGGCATCAGTAATTGGTCCGAAAACAGCAGAATGTCACTTTTGAGCTTTTCGGCCCGAGAGAAGCATTTTGAGAGCATGTTGTCATTTAGGCTGTTACTTTCCAACAGAAGCACTCAGAAACAAGTTTTCAAGCCAGAAATGTGTGATTTGGGAATTCTACACTACCAGAGCAGATGTAGTTGGCATCAGTAATTGGTCCGAAAACAGCAGAATGTCACTTTTGAGCTTTTCGGCCCGAGAGAAGCATTTTGAGAGCATGTTGTCATTTAGGCTGTTACTTTCCAACAGAAGCACTCAGAAACAAGTTTTCAAGCCAGAAACAAGTTTTCAAGCCAGAACGTGTGATTTGGGGAATTCTACACTAGCAGAGCAGTTTCATGTAGTTGGCATCAGTAATTGGTCCGAAAACAGCAGAATGTCACTTTTGAGCTTTTCGGCCCGAGAGAAGCATTTTGAGAGCATGTTGTCATTTAGGCTGTTACTTTCCAACAGAAGCACTCAGAAACAAGTTTTCAAGCCAGAAACAAGTTTTCAAGCCAGAAACGTGTGATTTGGGGAATTCTACACTACCAGAGCAGTTTCATGTAGTTGGCATCAGTAATTGGTCCGAAAACAGCAGAATGTCACTTTTGAGCTTTTCGGCCCGAGAGAAGCATTTTGAGAGCATGTTGTCATTTAGGCTGTTACTTTCCAACAGAAGCACTCAGAAACAAGTTTTCAAGCCAGATATGTGTGATTTGGGGAATTCTACACTACCAGAGCAGTTTCATGTAGTTGGCATCAGTAATTGGTCCGAAAACAGCAGAATGTCACTTTTGAGCTTTTCGGCCCGAGAGAAGCATTTTGAGAGCATGTTGTCATTTAGGCTGTTACTTTCCAACAGAAGCACTCAGAAACAAGTTTTCAAGCCAGAAACAAGTTTTCAAGCCAGAAACGTGTGATTTGGGGAATTCTACAGTACCAGAGCAGTTTCATGTAGTTGGCATCAGTAATTGGTCCGAAAACAGCAGAATGTCACTTTTGAGCTTTTCGGCCCGAGAGAAGCATTTTGAGAGCATGTTGTCATTTAGGCTGTTACTTTCCAACAGAAGCACTCAGAAACAAGTTTTCAAGCCAGAAACAAGTTTTCAAGCCAGATTTGTGTGATTTGGGGAATTCTACACTACCAGAGCAGTTTCATGTAGTTGGCATCAGTAATTGGTCCGAAAACAGCAGAATGTCACTTTTGAGCTTTTCGGCCCGAGAGAAGCATTTTGAGAGCATGTTGTCATTTAGGCTGTTACTTTCCAACAGAAGCACTCAGAAACAAGTTTTCAAGCCAGAAACAAGTTTTCAAGCCAGAAACGTGTGATTTGGGGAATTCTACAGTACCAGAGCAGTTTCATGTAGTTGGCATCAGTAATTGGTCCGAAAACAGCAGAATGTCACTTTTGAGCTTTTCGGCCCGAGAGAAGCATTTTGAGAGCATGTTGTCATTTAGGCTGTTACTTTCCAACAGAAGCACTCAGAAACAAGTTTTCAAGCCAGAAACAAGTTTTCAAGCCAGATTGTGTGATTTGGGGAATTCTACACTAGCAGAGCAGTTTCATGTAGTTGGCATCAGTAATTGGTCCGAAAACAGCAGAATGTCACTTTTGAGCTTTTCGGCCCGAGAGAAGCATTTTGAGAGCATGTTGTCATTTAGGCTGTTACTTTCCAACAGAAGCACTCAGAAACAAGTTTTCAAGCCAGAAACAAGTTTTCAAGCCAGATTTGTGTGATTTGGGGAATTCTACACTACCAGAGCAGTTTCATGTAGTTGGCATCAGTAATTGGTCCGAAAACAGCAGAATGTCACTTTTGAGCTTTTCGGCCCGAGAGAAGCATTTTGAGAGCATGTTGTCATTTAGGCTGTTACTTTCCAACAGAAGCACTCAGAAACAAGTTTTCAAGCCAGAAACAAGTTTTCAAGCCAGAAACGTGTGATTTGGGGAATTCTACACTACCAGAGCAGTTTCATGTAGTTGGCATCAGTAATTGGTGCGAAAACAGCAGAATGTCACTTTTGAGCTTTTCGGCCCGAGAGAAGCATTTTGAGAGCATGTTGTCATTTAGGCTGTTACTTTCCAACAGAAGCACTCAGAAACAAGTTTTCAAGCCAGAAACAAGTTTTCAAGCCAGATTTGTGTGATTTGGGGAATTCTACACTACCAGAGCAGTTTCATGTAGTTGGCATCAGTAATTGGTCCGAAAACAGCAGAATGTCACTTTTGAGCTTTTCGGCCCGAGAGAAGCATTTTGAGAGCATGTTGTCATTTAGGCTGTTACTTTCCAACAGAAGCACTCAGAAACAAGTTTTCAAGCCAGAAACAAGTTTTCAAGCCAGATTTGTGTGATTTGGGGAATTCTACACTACCAGAGCAGTTTCATGTAGTTGGCATCAGTAATTGGTCCGAAAACAGCAGAATGTCACTTTTGAGCTTTTCGGCCCGAGAGAAGCATTTTGAGAGCATGTTGTCATTTAGGCTGTTACTTTCCAACAGAAGCACTCAGAAACAAGTTTTCGAGCCAGAAACAAGTTTTCAAGCCAGAAACGTGTGATTTGGGGAATTCTACACTACCAGAGCAGTTTCATGTAGTTGGCATCAGTAATTGGTCCGAAAACAGCAGAATGTCACTTTTGAGGTTTTCGGCCCGAGAGAAGCATTTTGAGAGCATGTTGTCATTTAGGCTGTTACTTTCCAACAGAAGCACTCAGAAACAAGTTTTCAAGCCAGAAACAAGTTTTCAAGCCAGATTTGTGTGATTTGGGGAATTCTACACTACCAGAGCAGTTTCATGTAGTTGGCATCAGTAATTGGTCCGAAAACAGCAGAATGTCACTTTTGAGCTTTTCGGCCCGAGAGAAGCATTTTGAGAGCATGTTGTCATTTAGGCTGTTACTTTCCAACAGAAGCACTCAGAAACAAGTTTTCAAGCCAGAAACAAGTTTTCAAGCCAGATTTGTGTGATTTGGGGAATTCTACACTACCAGAGCAGTTTCATGTAGTTGGCATCAGTAATTGGTCCGAAAACAGCAGAATGTCACTTTTGAGCTTTTCGGCCCGAGAGAAGCATTTTGAGAGCATGTTGTCATTTAGGCTGTTACTTTCCAACAGAAGCACTCAGAAACAAGTTTTCAAGCCAGATATGTGTGATTTGGGAAATTCTACACTACCAGAGCAGTTTCATGTAGTTGGCATCAGTAATTGGTCCGAAAACAGCAGAATGTCACTTTTGAGCTTTTCGGCCCGAGAGAAGCATTTTGAGAGCATGTTGTCATTTAGGCTGTTACTTTCCAACAGAAGCACTCAGAAACAAGTTTTCAAGCCAGAAACAAGTTTTCAAGCCAGAAACGTGTGATTTGGGGAATTCTACACTAGCAGAGCAGTTTCATGTAGTTGGCATCAGTAATTGGTCCGAAAACAGCAGAATGTCACTTTTGAGCTTTTCGGCCCGAGAGAAGCATTTTGAGAGCATGTTGTATTTAGGCTGTTACTTTCCAACAGAAGCACTCAGAAACAAGTTTTCAAGCCAGAAACAAGTTTTCAAGCCAGAAACGTGTGATTTGGGGAATTCTACACTACCAGAGCAGTTTCATGTAGTTGGCATCAGTAATTGGTCCGAAAACAGCAGAATGTCACTTTTGAGCTTTTCGGCCCGAGAGAAGCATTTTGAGAGCATGTTGTCATTTAGGCTGTTACTTTCCAACAGAAGCACTCAGAAACAAGTTTTCAAGCCAGATATGTGTGATTTGGGAATTCTACACTACCAGAGCAGTTTCATGTAGTTGGCATCAGTAATTGGTCCGAAAACAGCAGAATGTCACTTTTGAGCTTTTCGGCCCCGAGAGAAGCATTTTGAGAGCATGTTGTCATTTAGGCTGTTACTTTCCAACAGAAGCACTCAGAAACAAGTTTTCAAGCCAGAAACAAGTTTTCAAGCCAGATTTGTGTGATTTGGGGAATTCTACACTACCAGAGCAGTTTCATGTAGTTGGCATCAGTAATTGGTCCGAAAACAGCAGAATGTCACTTTTGAGCTTTTCGGCCCGAGAGAAGCATTTTGAGAGCATGTTGTCATTTAGGCTGTTACTTTCCAACAGAAGCACTCAGAAACAAGTTTTCAAGCCAGAAACAAGTTTTCAAGCCAGATTTGTGTGATTTGGGGAATTCTACACTACCAGAGCAGTTTCATGTAGTTGGCATCAGTAATTGGTCCGAAAACAGCAGAATGTCACTTTTGAGCTTTTCGGCCCGAGAGAAGCATTTTGAGAGCATGTTGTCATTTAGGCTGTTACTTTCCAACAGAAGCACTCAGAAACAAGTTTTCAAGCCAGAAACAAGTTTTCAAGCCAGAAACGTGTGATTTGGGGAATTCTACACTACCAGAGCAGTTTCATGTAGTTGGCATCAGTAATTGGTCCGAAAACAGCAGAATGTCACTTTTGAGCTTTTCGGCCCGAGAGAAGCATTTTGAGAGCATGTTGTCATTTAGGCTGTTACTTTCCAACAGAAGCACTCAGAAACAAGTTTTCAAGCCAGAAACAAGTTTTCAGCCAGATTTGTGTGATTTGGGAATTCTACACTACCAGAGCAGTTTCATGTAGTTGGCATCAGTAATTGGTCCGAAAACAGCAGAATGTCACTTTTGAGCTTTTCGGCCCGAGAGAAGCATTTTGAGAGCATGTTGTCATTTAGCTGTTACTTTCCAACAGAAGCACTCAGAAACAAGTTTTCAAACCAGATTTGTGTGATTTGGGGAATTCTACACTACCAGAGCAGTTTCATGTAGTTGGCATCAGTAATTGGTCCGAAAACAGCAGAATGTCACTTTTGAGCTTTTCGGCCCGAGAGAAGCATTTTGAGAGCATGTTGTCATTTAGGCTGTTACTTTCCAACAGAAGCACTCAGAAACAAGTTTTCAAGCCAGAAACAAGTTTTCAAGCCAGATTTGTGTGATTTGGGGAATTCTACACTACCAGAGCAGTTTCATGTAGTTGGCATCAGTAATTGGTCCGAAAACAGCAGAATGTCACTTTTGAGCTTTTCGGCCCGAGAGAAGCATTTTGAGAGCATGTTGTCATTTAGGCTGTTACTTTCCAACAGAAGCACTCAGAAACAAGTTTTCAAGCCAGAAACAAGTTTTCAAGCCAGATTTGTGTGATTTGGGGAATTCTACACTACCAGAGCAGTTTCATGTAGTTGGCATCAGTAATTGGTCCGAAAACAGCAGAATGTCACTTTTGAGCTTTTCGGCCCGAGAGAAGCATTTTGAGAGCATGTTGTCATTTAGGCTGTTACTTTCCAACAGAAGCACTCAGAAACAAGTTTTCAAGCCAGAAACAAGTTTTCAAGCCAGATTTGTGTGATTTGGGGAATTCTACACTCAGAGCAGTTTCATGTAGTTGGCATCAGTAATTGGTCCGAAAACAGCAGAATGTCACTTTTGAGCTTTTCGGCCCGAGAGAAGCATTTTGAGAGCATGTTGTCATTTAGGCTGTTACTTTCCAACAGAAGCACTCAGAAACAAGTTTTCAAGCCAGAAACAAGTTTTCAAGCCAGAAACGTGTGATTTGGGGAATTCTACACTACCAGAGCAGTTTCATGTAGTTGGCATCAGTAATTGGTCCGAAAACAGCAGAATGTCACTTTTGAGCTTTTCGGCCCGAGAGAAGCATTTTGAGAGCATGTTGTCATTTAGGCTGTTACTTTCCAACAGAAGCACTCAGAAACAAGTTTTCAAGCCAGAAACAAGTTTTCAAGCCAGAAACGTGTGATTTGGGGAATTCTACACTACCAGAGCAGTTTCATGTAGTTGGCATCAGTAATTGGTCCGAAAACAGCAGAATGTCACTTTTGAGCTTTTCGGCCCGAGAGAAGCATTTTGAGAGCATGTTGTCATTTAGGCTGTTACTTTCCAACAGAAGCACTCAGAAACAAGTTTTCAAGCCAGATTTGTGTGATTTGGGGAATTCTACACTACCAGAGCAGTTTCATGTAGTTGGCATCAGTAATTGGTCCGAAAACAGCAGAATGTCACTTTTGAGCTTTTCGGCCCGAGAGAAGCATTTTGAGAGCATGTTGTCATTTAGGCTGTTACTTTCCAACAGAAGCACTCAGAAACAAGTTTTCAAGCCAGAAACAAGTTTTCAAGCCAGATTTGTGTGATTTGGGGAATTCTACACTACCAGAGCAGTTTCATGTAGTTGGCATCAGTAATTGGTCCGAAAACAGCAGAATGTCACTTTTGAGCTTTTCGGCCCGAGAGAAGCATTTTGAGAGCATGTTGTCATTTAGGCTGTTACTTTCCAACAGAAGCACTCAGAAACAAGTTTTCAAGCCAGAAACAAGTTTTCAAGCCAGATTTGTGTGATTTGGGGAATTCTACACTACCAGAGCAGTTTCATGTAGTTGGCATCAGTAATTGGTCCGAAAACAGCAGAATGTCACTTTTGAGCTTTTCGGCCCGAGAGAAGCATTTTGAGAGCATGTTGTCATTTAGGCTGTTACTTTCCAACAGAAGCACTCAGAAACAAGTTTTCAAGCCAGAAACAAGTTTTCAAGCCAGAAACGTGTGATTTGGGGAATTCTACACTAGAGCAGTTTCATGTAGTTGGCATCAGTAATTGGTCCGAAAACAGCAGAATGTCACTTTTGAGCTTTTCGGCCCGAGAGAAGCATTTTGAGAGCATGTTGTCATTTAGGCTGTTACTTTCCAACAGAAGCACTCAGAAACAAGTTTTCAAGCCAGAAACAAGTTTTCAAGCCAGATTTGTGTGATTTGGGGAATTCTACACTACCAGAGCAGTTTCATGTAGTTGGCATCAGTAATTGGTCCGAAAACAGCAGAATGTCACTTTTGAGCTTTTCGGCCCGAGAGAAGCATTTTGAGAGCATGTTGTCATTTAGGCTGTTACTTTCCAACAGAAGCACTCAGAAAACAAGTTTTCAAACCAGATTTGTGTGATTTGGGGAATTCTACACTACCAGAGCAGTTTCATGTAGTTGGCATCAGTAATTGGTCCGAAAACAGCAGAATGTCACTTTTGAGCTTTTCGGCCCGAGAGAAGCATTTTGAGAGCATGTTGTCATTTAGGCTGTTACTTTCCAACAGAAGCACTCAGAAACAAGTTTTCAAGCCAGAAACAAGTTTTCAAGCCAGATTTGTGTGATTTGGGGAATTCTACACTACCAGAGCAGTTTCATGTAGTTGGCATCAGTAATTGGTCCGAAAACAGCAGAATGTCACTTTTGAGCTTTTCGGCCCGAGAGAAGCATTTTGAGAGCATGTTGTCATTTAGGCTGTTACTTTCCAACAGAAGCACTCAGAAACAAGTTTTCAAGCCAGAAACAAGTTTTCAAGCCAGATTTGTGTGATTTGGGGAATTCTACACTACCAGAGCAGTTTCATGTAGTTGGCATCAGTAATTGGTCCGAAAACAGCAGAATGTCACTTTTGAGCTTTTCGGCCCGAGAGAAGCATTTTGAGAGCATGTTGTCATTTAGGCTGTTACTTTCCAACAGAAGCACTCAGAAACAAGTTTTCAAGCCAGAAACAAGTTTTCAAGCCAGATTTGTGTGATTTGGGGAATTCTACACTAGCAGAGCAGTTTCATGTAGTTGGCATCAGTAATTGGTCCGAAAACAGCAGAATGTCACTTTTGAGCTTTTCGGCCCGAGAGAAGCATTTTGAGAGCATGTTGTCATTTAGGCTGTTACTTTCCAACAGAAGCACTCAGAAACAAGTTTTCAAGCCAGATTTGTGTGATTTGGGGAATTCTACACTACCAGAGCAGTTTCATGTAGTTGGCATCAGTAATTGGTCCGAAAACAGCAGAATGTCACTTTTGAGCTTTTCGGCCCGAGAGAAGCATTTTGAGAGCATGTTGTCATTTAGGCTGTTACTTTCCAACAGAAGCACTCAGAAACAAGTTTTCAAGCCAAAACAAGTTTTCAAGCCAGATTGTGTGATTTGGGGAATTCTACACTACCAGAGCAGTTTCATGTAGTTGGCATCAGTAATTGGTCCGAAAACAGCAGAATGTCACTTTTGAGCTTTTCGGCCCGAGAGAAGCATTTTGAGAGCATGTTGTCATTTAGGCTGTTACTTTCCAACAGAAGCACTCAGAAACAAGTTTTCAAGCCAGAAACAAGTTTTCAAGCCAGAAACGTGTGATTTGGGGAATTCTACACTAGCAGAGCAGTTTCATGTAGTTGGCATCAGTAATTGGTCCGAAAACAGCAGAATGTCACTTTTGAGCTTTTCGGCCCGAGAGAAGCATTTTGAGCATGTTGTCATTTAGGCTGTTACTTTCCAACAGAAGCACTCAGAAACAAGTTTTCAAGCCAGAAACAAGTTTTCAAGCCAGAACGTGTGATTTGGGGAATTCTACACTAGCAGAGCAGTTTCATGTAGTTGGCATCAGTAATTGGTCCGAAAACAGCAGAATGTCACTTTTGAGCTTTTCGGCCCGAGAGAAGCATTTTGAGAGCATGTTGTCATTTAGGCTGTTACTTTCCAACAGAAGCACTCAGAAACAAGTTTTCAAGCCAGAAACAAGTTTTCAAGCCAGAAACGTGTGATTTGGGGAATTCTACACTACCAGAGCAGTTTCATGTAGTTGGCATCAGTAATTGGTCCGAAAACAGCAGAATGTCACTTTTGAGCTTTTCGGCCCGAGAGAAGCATTTTGAGAGCATGTTGTCATTTAGGCTGTTACTTTCCAACAGAAGCACTCAGAAACAAGTTTTCAAGCCAGAAACAAGTTTTCAAGCCAGAAACGTGTGATTTGGGGAATTCTACACTAGCAGAGCAGTTTCATGTAGTTGGCATCAGTAATTGGTCCGAAAACAGCAGAATGTCACTTTTGAGCTTTTCGGCCCGAGAGAAGCATTTTGAGAGCATGTTGTCATTTAGGCTGTTACTTTCCAACAGAAGCACTCAGAAACAAGTTTTCAAGCCAGAAACAAGTTTTCAAGCCAGATTTGTGTGATTTGGGGAATTCTACACTACCAGAGCAGTTTCATGTAGTTGGCATCAGTAATTGGTCCGAAAACAGCAGAATGTCACTTTTGAGCTTTTCGGCCCGAGAGAAGCATTTTGAGAGCATGTTGTCATTTAGGCTGTTACTTTCCAACAGAAGCACTCAGAAACAAGTTTTCAAGCCAGAAACAAGTTTTCAAGCCAGATTTGTGTGATTTGGGGTCTACACTACCAGAGCAGTTTCATGTAGTTGGCATCAGTAATTGGTCCGAAAACAGCAGAATGTCACTTTTGAGCTTTTCGGCCCGAGAGAAGCATTTTGAGAGCATGTTGTCATTTAGGCTGTTACTTTCCAACAGAAGCACTCAGAAACAAGTTTTCAAGCCAGAAACAAGTTTTCAAGCCAGAAACGTGTGATTTGGGGAATTCTACACTACCAGAGCAGTTTCATGTAGTTGGCATCAGTAATTGGTCCGAAAACAGCAGAATGTCACTTTTGAGCTTTTCGGCCCGAGAGAAGCATTTTGAGAGCATGTTGTCATTTAGGCTGTTACTTTCCAACAGAAGCACTCAGAAACAAGTTTTCAAGCCAGAAACAAGTTTTCAAGCCAGATTTGTGTGATTTGGGGAATTCTACACTACCAGAGCAGTTTCATGTAGTTGGCATCAGTAATTGGTCCGAAAACAGCAGAATGTCACTTTTGAGCTTTTCGGCCCGAGAGAGGCATTTTGAGAGCATGTTGTCATTTAGGCTGTTACTTTCCAACAGAAGCACTCAGAAACAAGTTTTCAAGCCAGAAACAAGTTTTCAAGCCAGATTTGTGTGATTTGGGGAATTCTACACTACCAGAGCAGTTTCATGTAGTTGGCATCAGTAATTGGTCCGAAAACAGCAGAATGTCACTTTTGAGCTTTTCGGCCCGAGAGAAGCATTTTGAGAGCATGTTGTCATTTAGGCTGTTACTTTCCAACAGAAGCACTCAGAAACAAGTTTTCGAGCCAGAAACAAGTTTTCAAGCCAGAAACGTGTGATTTGGGGAATTCTACACTACCAGAGCAGTTTCATGTAGTTGGCATCAGTAATTGGTCCGAAAACAGCAGAATGTCACTTTTGAGCTTTTCGGCCCGAGAGAAGCATTTTGAGAGCATGTTGTCATTTAGGCTGTTACTTTCCAACAGAAGCACTCAGAAACAAGTTTTCAAGCCAGATTGTGTGATTTGGGGAATTCTACACTACCAGAGCAGTTTCATGTAGTTGGCATCAGTAATTGGTCCGAAAACAGCAGAATGTCACTTTTGAGCTTTTCGGCCCGAGAGAAGCATTTTGAGAGCATGTTGTCATTTAGGCTGTTACTTTCCAACAGAAGCACTCAGAAACAAGTTTTCAAGCCAGAAACAAGTTTTCAAGCCAGAAACGTGTGATTTGGGGAATTCTACACTAGCAGAGCAGTTTCATGTAGTTGGCATCAGTAATTGGTCCGAAAACAGCAGAATGTCACTTTTGAGCTTTTCGGCCCGAGAGAAGCATTTTGAGAGCATGTTGTCATTTAGGCTGTTACTTTCCAACAGAAGCACTCAGAAACAAGTTTTCAAGCCAGAAACAAGTTTTCAAGCCAGAAACGTGTGATTTGGGGAATTCTACACTACCAGAGCAGTTTCATGTAGTTGGCATCAGTAATTGGTCCGAAAACAGCAGAATGTCACTTTTGAGCTTTTCGGCCCGAGAGAAGCATTTTGAGAGCATGTTGTCATTTAGGCTGTTACTTTCCAACAGAAGCACTCAGAAACAAGTTTTCAAGCCAGAAACAAGTTTTCAAGCCAGAAACGTGTGATTTGGGGAATTCTACACTACCAGAGCAGTTTCATGTAGTTGGCATCAGTAATTGGTCCGAAAACAGCAGAATGTCACTTTTGAGCTTTTCGGCCCGAGAGAAGCATTTGAGAGCATGTTGTCATTTAGGCTGTTACTTTCCAACAGAAGCACTCAGAAACAAGTTTTCAAGCCAGAAACAAGTTTTCAAGCCAGGTGTGATTTGGGGAATTCTACACTACCAGAGCAGTTTCATGTAGTTGGCATCAGTAATTGGTCCGAAAACAGCAGAATGTCACTTTTGAGCTTTTCGGCCCGAGAGAAGCATTTTGAGAGCATGTTGTCATTTAGGCTGTTACTTTCCAACAGAAGCACTCAGAAACAAGTTTTCAAGCCAGAAACAAGTTTTCAAGCCAGAAACGTGTGATTTGGGGAATTCTACACTACCAGAGCAGTTTCATGTAGTTGGCATCAGTAATTGGTCCGAAAACAGCAGAATGTCACTTTTGAGCTTTTCGGCCCGAGAGAAGCATTTTGAGAGCATGTTGTCATTTAGGCTGTTACTTTCCAACAGAAGCACTCAGAAACAAGTTTTCAGCCAGAAACAAGTTTTCAAGCCAGAAACGTGTGATTTGGGGAATTCTACACTACCAGAGCAGTTTCATGTAGTTGGCATCAGTAATTGGTCCGAAAACAGCAGAATGTCACTTTTGAGCTTTTCGGCCCGAGAGAAGCATTTTGAGAGCATGTTGTCATTTAGGCTGTTACTTTCCAACAGAAGCACTCAGAAACAAGTTTTCAAGCCAGAAACAAGTTTTCAAGCCAGAAACGTGTGATTTGGGGAATTCTACACTACCAGAGCAGTTTCATGTAGTTGGCATCAGTAATTGGTCCGAAAACAGCAGAATGTCACTTTTGAGCTTTTCGGCCCGAGAGAAGCATTTTGAGAGCATGTTGTCATTTAGGCTGTTACTTTCCAACAGAAGCACTCAGAAACAAGTTTTCAAGCCAGAAACAAGTTTTCAAGCCAGATTTGTGTGATTTGGGGAATTCTACACTACCAGAGCAGTTTCATGTAGTTGGCATCAGTAATTGGTCCGAAAACAGCAGAATGTCACTTTTGAGCTTTTCGGCCCGAGAGAAGCATTTTGAGAGCATGTTGTCATTTAGGCTGTTACTTTCCAACAGAAGCACTCAGAAACAAGTTTTCAAGCCAGAAACAAGTTTTCAAGCCAGATTTGTGTGATTTGGGGAATTCTACACTAGCAGAGCAGTTTCATGTAGTTGGCATCAGTAATTGGTCCGAAAACAGCAGAATGTCACTTTTGAGCTTTTCGGCCCGAGAGAAGCATTTTGAGAGCATGTTGTCATTTAGGCTGTTACTTTCCAACAGAAGCACTCAGAAACAAGTTTTCAAGCCAGAAACAAGTTTTCAAGCCAGAAACGTGTGATTTGGGGAATTCTACACTACCAGAGCAGTTTCATGTAGTTGGCATCAGTAATTGGTCCGAAAACAGCAGAATGTCACTTTTGAGCTTTTCGGCCCGAGAGAAGCATTTTGAGAGCATGTTGTCATTTAGGCTGTTACTTTCCAACAGAAGCACTCAGAAACAAGTTTTCGAGCCAGAAACAAGTTTTCAAGCCAGAAACGTGTGATTTGGGGAATTCTACACTACCAGAGCAGTTTCATGTAGTTGGCATCAGTAATTGGTCCGAAAACAGCAGAATGTCACTTTTGAGCTTTTCGGCCCGAGAGAAGCATTTTGAGAGCATGTTGTTATTTAGGCTGTTACTTTCCAACAGAAGCACTCAGAAACAAGTTTTCAAGCCAGAAACAAGTTTTCAAGCCAGATTTGTGATTTGGGGAATTCTACACTACCAGAGCAGTTTCATGTAGTTGGCATCAGTAATTGGTCCGAAAACAGCAGAATGTCACTTTTGAGCTTTTCGGCCCGAGAGAAGCATTTTGAGAGCATGTTGTCATTTAGGCTGTTACTTTCCAACAGAAGCACTCAGAAACAAGTTTTCAAGCCAGAAACAAGTTTTCAAGCCAGATTTGTGATTTGGGGAATTCTACACTAGCAGAGCAGTTTCATGTAGTTGGCATCAGTAATTGGTCCGAAAACAGCAGAATGTCACTTTTGAGCTTTTCGGCCCGAGAGAAGCATTTTGAGAGCATGTTGTCATTTAGGCTGTTACTTTCCAACAGAAGCACTCAGAAACAAGTTTTCAAGCCAGAAACAAGTTTTCAAGCCAGAAACGTGTGATTTGGGGAATTCTACACTACCAGAGCAGTTTCATGTAGTTGGCATCAGTAATTGGTGCGAAAACAGCAGAATGTCACTTTTGAGCTTTTCGGCCCGAGAAGCATTTTGAGAGCATGTTGTCATTTAGGCTGTTACTTTCCAACAGAAGCACTCAGAAACAAGTTTTCAAGCCAGAAACAAGTTTTCAAGCCAGATTGTGTGATTTGGGGAATTCTACACTACCAGAGCAGTTTCATGTAGTTGGCATCAGTAATTGGTCCGAAAACAGCAGAATGTCACTTTTGAGCTTTTCGGCCCGAGAGAAGCATTTTGAGAGCATGTTGTCATTTAGGCTGTTACTTTCCAACAGAAGCACTCAGAAACAAGTTTTCAAGCCAGAAACAAGTTTTCAAGCCAGATTTGTGTGATTTGGGGAATTCTACACTAGCAGAGCAGTTTCATGTAGTTGGCATCAGTAATTGGTCCGAAAACAGCAGAATGTCACTTTTGAGCTTTTCGGCCCGAGAGAAGCATTTTGAGAGCATGTTGTCATTTAGGCTGTTACTTTCCAACAGAAGCACTCAGAAACAAGTTTTCAAGCCAGAAACAAGTTTTCAAGCCAGAACGTGTGATTTGGGGAATTCTACTACCAGAGCAGTTTCATGTAGTTGGCATCAGTAATTGGTCCGAAAACAGCAGAATGTCACTTTTGAGCTTTTCGGCCCGAGAGAAGCATTTTGAGAGCATGTTGTCATTTAGGCTGTTACTTTCCAACAGAAGCACTCAGAAACAAGTTTTCAAGCCAGAAACAAGTTTTCAAGCCAGAACGTGTGATTTGGGGAATTCTACACTACCAGAGCAGTTTCATGTAGTTGGCATCAGTAATTGGTCCGAAAACAGCAGAATGTCACTTTTGAGGTTTTCGGCCCGAGAGAAGCATTTTGAGAGCATGTTGTCATTTAGGCTGTTACTTTCCAACAGAAGCACTCAGAAACAAGTTTTCAAGCCAGAAACAAGTTTTCAAGCCAGATTTGTGTGATTTGGGGAATTCTACACTACCAGAGCAGTTTCATGTAGTTGGCATCAGTAATTGGTCCGAAAACAGCAGAATGTCACTTTTGAGCTTTTCGGCCCGAGAGAAGCATTTTGAGAGCATGTTGTCATTTAGGCTGTTACTTTCCAACAGAAGCACTCAGAAACAAGTTTTCAAGCCAGAAACAAGTTTTCAAGCCAGATTTGTGTGATTTGGGGGAATTCTACACTACCAGAGCAGTTTCATGTAGTTGGCATCAGTAATTGGTCCGAAAACAGCAGAATGTCACTTTTGAGCTTTTCGGCCCGAGAGAGCATTTTGAGAGCATGTTGTCATTTAGGCTGTTACTTTCCAACAGAAGCACTCAGAAACAAGTTTTCAGCCAGAAACAAGTTTTCAAGCCAGAAACGTGTGATTTGGGGAATTCTACACTACCAGAGCAGTTTCATGTAGTTGGCATCAGTAATTGGTCCGAAAAACAGCAGAATGTCACTTTTGAGCTTTTCGGCCCGAGAGAAGCATTTTGAGAGCATGTTGTCATTTAGGCTGTTACTTTCCAACAGAAGCACTCAGAAACAAGTTTTCAAGCCAGAAACAAGTTTTCAAGCCAGATTTGTGTGATTTGGGGAATTCTACACTACCAGAGCAGTTTCATGTAGTTGGCATCAGTAATTGGTCCGAAAACAGCAGAATGTCACTTTTGAGCTTTTCGGCCCGAGAGAAGCATTTTGAGAGCATGTTGTCATTTAGCTGTTACTTTCCAACAGAAGCACTCAGAAACAAGTTTTCAAACCAGATTTGTGTGATTTGGGGAATTCTACACTACCAGAGCAGTTTCATGTAGTTGGCATCAGAAATTGGTCCGAAAACAGCAGAATGTCACTTTTGAGCTTTTCGGCCCGAGAGAAGCATTTTGAGAGCATGTTGTCATTTAGGCTGTTACTTTCCAACAGAAGCACTCAGAAACAAGTTTTCAAGCCAGATATGTGTGATTTGGGAAATTCTACACTACCAGAGCAGTTTCATGTAGTTGGCATCAGTAATTGGTCCGAAAACAGCAGAATGTCACTTTTGAGCTTTTCAGCCCGAGAGAAGCATTTTGAGAGCATGTTGTCATTTAGGCTGTTACTTTCCAACAGAAGCACTCAGAAACAAGTTTTCAAGCCAGAAACAAGTTTTCAAGCCAGATTTGTGATTTGGGGAATTCTACACTACCAGAGCAGTTTCATGTAGTTGGCATCAGTAATTGGTCCGAAAACAGCAGAATGTCACTTTTGAGCTTTTCGGCCCGAGAGAAGCATTTTGAGAGCATGTTGTCATTTAGGCTGTTACTTTCCAACAGAAGCACTCAGAAACAAGTTTTCAAGCCAGAAACAAGTTTTCAAGCCAGAAACGTGTGATTTGGGGAATTCTACACTACCAGAGCAGTTTCATGTAGTTGGCATCAGTAATTGGTGCGAAAACAGCAGAATGTCACTTTTGAGCTTTTCGGCCCGAGAGAAGCATTTTGAGAGCATGTTGTCATTTAGGCTGTTACTTTCCAACAGAAGCACTCAGAAACAAGTTTTCAAGCCAGAAACAAGTTTTCAAGCCAGAAACGTGATTTGGGGAATTCTACACTACCAGAGCAGTTTCATGTAGTTGGCATCAGTAATTGGTCCGAAAACAGCAGAATGTCACTTTTGACTTTTCGGCCCGAGAGAAGCATTTTGAGAGCATGTTGTCATTTAGGCTGTTACTTTCCAACGAAGCACTCAGAAACAAGTTTTCAAGCCAGAAACAAGTTTTCAAGCCAGATTTGTGATTTGGGGAATTCTACACTAGCAGAGCAGTTTCATGTAGTTGGCATCAGTAATTGGTCCGAAAACAGCAGAATGTCACTTTTGAGCTTTTCGGCCCGAGAGAAGCATTTTGAGAGCATGTTGTCATTTAGGCTGTTACTTTCCAACAGAAGCACTCAGAAACAAGTTTTCAAGCCAGAAACAAGTTTTCAAGCCAGAAACGTGTGATTTGGGGAATTCTACACTACCAGAGCAGTTTCATGTAGTTGGCATCAGTAATTGGTCCGAAAACAGCAGAATGTCACTTTTGAGCTTTTCGGCCCGAGAGAAGCATTTTGAGAGCATGTTGTCATTTAGGCTGTTACTTTCCAACAGAAGCACTCAGAAACAAGTTTTCAAGCCAGAAACAAGTTTTCAAGCCAGATTTGTGTGATTTGGGGAATTCTACACTACCAGAGCAGTTTCATGTAGTTGGCATCAGTAATTGGTCCGAAAACAGCAGAATGTCACTTTTGAGCTTTTCGGCCCGAGAGAAGCATTTTGAGAGCATGTTGTCATTTAGGCTGTTACTTTCCAACAGAAGCACTCAGAAACAAGTTTTCAAGCCAGAAACAAGTTTTCAAGCCAGATTTGTGTGATTTGGGGAATTCTACACTACCAGAGCAGTTTCATGTAGTTGGCATCAGTAATTGGTCCGAAAACAGCAGAATGTCACTTTTGAGCTTTTCGGCCCGAGAGAAGCATTTTGAGAGCATGTTGTCATTTAGGCTGTTACTTTCCAACAGAAGCACTCAGAAACAAGTTTTCAAGCCAGAAACAAGTTTTCAAGCCAGAAACGTGTGATTTGGGGAATTCTACACTACCAGAGCAGTTTCATGTAGTTGGCATCAGTAATTGGTCCGAAAACAGCAGAATGTCACTTTTGAGCTTTTCGGCCCGAGAGAAGCATTTTGAGAGCATGTTGTCATTTAGGCTGTTACTTTCCAACAGAAGCACTCAGAAACAAGTTTTCAAGCCAGAAACAAGTTTTCAAGCCAGATTGTGTGATTTGGGAATTCTACACTAGCAGAGCAGTTTCATGTAGTTGGCATCAGTAATTGGTCCGAAAAAGCAGAATGTCACTTTTGAGCTTTTCGGCCCGAGAGAGCATTTTGAGAGCATGTTGTCATTTAGGCTGTTACTTTCCAACAGAAGCACTCAGAAACAAGTTTTCAAGCCAGAAACAAGTTTTCAAGCCAGAAACGTGTGATTTGGGGAATTCTACACTACCAGAGCAGTTTCATGTAGTTGGCATCAGTAATTGGTCCGAAAACAGCAGAATGTCACTTTTGAGGTTTTCGGCCCGAGAGAAGCATTTTGAGAGCATGTTGTCATTTAGGCTGTTACTTTCCAACAGAAGCACTCAGAAACAAGTTTTCAAGCCAGAAACAAGTTTTCAAGCCAGAAACGTGTGATTTGGGGAATTCTACACTACCAGAGCAGTTTCATGTAGTTGGCATCAGTAATTGGTCCGAAAACAGCAGAATGTCACTTTTGAGCTTTTCGGCCCGAGAGAAGCATTTTGAGAGCATGTTGTCATTTAGGCTGTTACTTTCCAACAGAAGCACTCAGAAACAAGTTTTCAAGCCAGAAACAAGTTTTCAAGCCAGATTTGTGTGATTTGGGGAATTCTACACTACCAGAGCAGTTTCATGTAGTTGGCATCAGTAATTGGGTCCGAAAACAGCAGAATGTCACTTTTGAGCTTTTCGGCCCGAGAGAAGCATTTTGAGAGCATGTTGTTATTTAGGCTGTTACTTTCCAACAGAAGCACTCAGAAACAAGTTTTCAAGCCAGAAACAAGTTTTCAAGCCAGATTTGTGTGATTTGGGGAATTCTACACTACCAGAGCAGTTTCATGTAGTTGGCATCAGTAATTGGTCCGAAAACAGCAGAATGTCACTTTTGAGCTTTTCGGCCCGAGAGAAGCATTTTGAGAGCATGTTGTCATTTAGGCTGTTACTTTCCAACAGAAGCACTCAGAAAAAAGTTTTCAAGCCAGATATGTGTGATTTGGGGAAATTCTACACTACCAGAGCAGTTTCATGTAGTTGGCATCAGTAATTGGTCCGAAAACAGCAGAATGTCACTTTTGAGCTTTTCGGCCCGAGAGAAGCATTTTGAGAGCATGTTGTCATTTAGGCTGTTACTTTCCAACAGAAGCACTCAGAAACAAGTTTTCAAGCCAGAAACAAGTTTTCAAGCCAGATTTGTGTGATTTGGGGAATTCTACACTACCAGAGCAGTTTTATGTAGTTGGCATCAGTAATTGGTCCGAAAACAGCAGAATGTCACTTTTGAGCTTTTCGGCCCGAGAGAAGCATTTTGAGAGCATGTTGTCATTTAGGCTGTTACTTTCCAACAGAAGCACTCAGAAACAAGTTTTCAAGCCAGAAACAATTTTCAAGCCAGAAACGTGTGATTTGGGGAATTCTACAGTACCAGAGCAGTTTCATGTAGTTGGCATCAGTAATTGGTCCGAAAACAGCAGAATGTCACTTTTGAGCTTTTCGGCCCGAGAGAAGCATTTTGAGAGCATGTTGTCATTTAGGCTGTTACTTTCCAACAGAAGCACTCAGAAACAAGTTTTCAAGCCAGAAACAAGTTTTCAAGCCAGATTTGTGTGATTTGGGGAATTCTACACTACCAGAGCAGTTTCATGTAGTTGGCATCAGTAATTGGTCCGAAAACAGCAGAATGTCACTTTTGAGCTTTTCGGCCCGAGAGAAGCATTTTGAGAGCATGTTGTCATTTAGGCTGTTACTTTCCAACAGAAGCACTCAGAAACAAGTTTTCGAGCCAGAAACAAGTTTTCAAGCCAGATTTGTGTGATTTGGGAATTCTACACTACCAGAGCAGTTTCATGTAGTTGCATCAGTAATTGGTCCGAAAACAGCAGAATGTCACTTTTGAGCTTTTCGGCCCGAGAGAAGCATTTTGAGAGCATGTTGTCATTTAGGCTGTTACTTTCCAACAGAAGCACTCAGAAACAAGTTTTCAAGCCAGAAACAAGTTTTCAAGCCAGAAAGTGTGATTTGGGGAATTCTACAGTACCAGAGCAGTTTCATGTAGTTGGCATCAGTAATTGGTCCGAAAACAGCAGAATGTCACTTTTGAGCTTTTCGGCCCCGAGAGAAGCATTTTGAGAGCATGTTGTCATTTAGGCTGTTACTTTCCAACAGAAGCACTCAGAAACAAGTTTTCGAGCCAGAAACAAGTTTTCAAGCCAGAAACGTGTGATTTGGGGAATTCTACACTACCAGAGCAGTTTCATGTAGTTGGCATCAGTAATTGGTCCGAAAACAGCAGAATGTCACTTTTGAGCTTTTCGGCCCGAGAGAAGCATTTTGAGAGCATGTTGTCATTTAGGCTGTTACTTTCCAACAGAAGCACTCAGAAACAAGTTTTCAAGCCAGAAACAAGTTTTCAAGCCAGAAACGTGTGATTTGGGGAATTCTACTACCAGAGCAGTTTCATGTAGTTGGCATCAGTAATTGGTCCGAAAACAGCAATGTCACTTTTGAGCTTTTCGGCCCGAGAGAAGCATTTTGAGAGCATGTTGTCATTTAGGCTGTTACTTTCCAACAGAAGCACTCAGAAACAAGTTTTCAAGCCAGAAACAAGTTTTCAAGCCAGATTTGTGTGATTTGGGGAATTCTACACTACCAGAGCAGTTTCATGTAGTTGGCATCAGTAATTGGTCCGAAAACAGCAGAATGTCACTTTTGAGCTTTTCGGCCCGAGAGAAGCATTTTGAGAGCATGTTGTCATTTAGGCTGTTACTTTCCAACAGAAGCACTCAGAAACAAGTTTCAAGCCAGAAACAAGTTTTCAAGCCAGAAACGTGTGATTTGGGGAATTCTACAGTACCAGAGCAGTTTCATGTAGTTGGCATCAGTAATTGGTCCGAAAACAGCAGAATGTCACTTTTGAGCTTTTCGGCCCGAGAGAAGCATTTTGAGAGCATGTTGTCATTTAGGCTGTTACTTTCCAACAGAAGCACTCAGAAACAATTTTCAAGCCAGAAGTGTGATTTGGGGAATTCACACTAGCAGAGCAGTTTCATGTAGTTGGCATCAGTAATTGGTCCGAAAACAGCAGAATGTCACTTTTGAGCTTTTCGGCCCGAGAGAAGCATTTTGAGAGCATGTTGTCATTTAGGCTGTTACTTTCCAACAGAAGCACTCAGAAACAAGTTTTCAAGCCAGAAACAAGTTTTCAAGCCAGATTTGTGATTTGGGGAATTCTACACTAGCAGAGCAGTTTCATGTAGTTGGCATCAGTAATTGGTCCGAAAACAGCAGAATGTCACTTTTGAGCTTTTTCGGCCCGAGAGAAGCATTTTGAGAGCATGTTGTCATTTAGGCTGTTACTTTCCAACAGAAGCACTCAGAAACAAGTTTTCAAGCCAGAAACAAGTTTTCAAGCCAGATTTGTGTGATTTGGGGAATTCTACACTACCAGAGCAGTTTTATGTAGTTGGCATCAGTAATTGGTCCGAAAACAGCAGAATGTCACTTTTGAGCTTTTCGGCCCGAGAGAAGCATTTGAGAGCATGTTGTCATTTAGGCTGTTACTTTCCAACAGAAGCACTCAGAAACAAGTTTTCAAGCCAGAAACAAGTTTTCAAGCCAGAAACGTGTGATTTGGGGAATTCTACAGTACCAGAGCAGTTTCATGTAGTTGGCATCAGTAATTGGTCCGAAAACAGCAGAATGTCACTTTTGAGCTTTTCGGCCCGAGAGAAGCATTTTGAGAGCATGTTGTCATTTAGGCTGTTACTTTCCAACAGAAGCACTCAGAAACAAGTTTTCAAGCCAGAAACAAGTTTTCAAGCCAGATTTGTGTGATTTGGGGAATTCTACACTACCAGAGCAGTTTCATGTAGTTGGCATCAGTAATTGGTCCGAAAACAGCAGAATGTCACTTTTGAGCTTTTCGGCCCGAGAGAAGCATTTTGAGAGCATGTTGTCATTTAGGCTGTTACTTTCCAACAGAAGCACTCAGAAACAAGTTTTCAAGCCAGATTTGTGTGATTTGGGGAATTCTACACTACCAGAGCAGTTTCATGTAGTTGGCATCAGTAATTGGTCCGAAAACAGCAGAATGTCACTTTTGAGCTTTTCGGCCCGAGAGAAGCATTTTGAGAGCATGTTGTCATTTAGGCTGTTACTTTCCAACAGAAGCACTCAGAAACAAGTTTTCAAGCCAGAAACAAGTTTTCAAGCCAGAAACGTGTGATTTGGGGAATTCTACACTACCAGAGCAGTTTCATGTAGTTGGCATCAGTAATTGGTCCGAAAACAGCAGAATGTCACTTTTGAGCTTTTCGGCCCGAGAGAAGCATTTGAGAGCATGTTGTCATTTAGGCTGTTACTTTCCAACAGAAGCACTCAGAAACAAGTTTTCAAGCCAGAAACAAGTTTTCAAGCCAGATTTGTGTGATTTGGGGAATTCTACACTACCAGAGCAGTTTCATGTAGTTGCATCAGTAATTGGTCCGAAAACAGCAGAATGTCACTTTTGAGCTTTTCGGCCCGAGAGAAGCATTTTGAGAGCATGTTGTCATTTAGGCTGTTACTTTCCAACAGAAGCACTCAGAAACAAGTTTTCAAGCCAGATGTGATTTGGGGAATTCTACAGTACCAGAGCAGTTTCATGTAGTTGGCATCAGTAATTGGTCCGAAAACAGCAGAATGTCACTTTTGAGCTTTCGGCCCGAGAGAAGCATTTGAGAGCATGTTGTCATTTAGGCTGTTACTTTCCAACAGAAGCACTCAGAAACAGTTTTCAAGCCAGAAACAAGTTTTCAAGCCAGATTTGTGTGATTTGGGAATTCTACACTACCAGAGCAGTTTCATGTAGTTGGCATCAGTAATTGGTCCGAAAACAGCAGAATGTCACTTTTGAGCTTTTCGGCCCGAGAGAAGCATTTGAGAGCATGTTGTCATTTAGGCTGTTACTTTCCAACAGAAGCACTCAGAAACAAGTTTTCAAACCAGATTTGTGTGATTTGGGGAATTCTACACTACCAGAGCAGTTTCATGTAGTTGGCATCAGTAATTGGTCCGAAAACAGCAGAATGTCACTTTTGAGCTTTTCGGCCCGAGAGAAGCATTTTGAGAGCATGTTGTCATTTAGGCTGTTACTTTCCAACAGAAGCACTCAGAAACAAGTTTTCAAGCCAGAAACAAGTTTTCAAGCCAGAAACGTGTGATTTGGGGAATTCTACACTACCAGAGCAGTTTCATGTAGTTGGCATCAGTAATTGGTCCGAAAACAGCAGAATGTCACTTTTGAGCTTTTCGGCCCGAGAGAAGCATTTTGAGAGCATGTTGTCATTTAGCTGTTACTTTCCAACAGAAGCACTCAGAAACAAGTTTTCAAGCCAGAAACAAGTTTTCAAGCCAGATTTGTGTGATTTGGGAATTCTACACTACCAGAGCAGTTTCATGTAGTTGGCATCAGTAATTGGTCCGAAAACAGCAGAATGTCACTTTTGAGCTTTTCGGCCCGAGAGAAGCATTTTGAGAGCATGTTGTCATTTAGGCTGTTACTTTCCAACAGAAGCACTCAGAAACAAGTTTTCAAGCCAGATTTGTGTGATTTGGGGAATTCTACACTACCAGAGCAGTTTCATGTAGTTGGCATCAGTAATTGGTCCGAAAACAGCAGAATGTCACTTTTGAGCTTTTCGGCCCGAGAGAAGCATTTTGAGAGCATG